>CAJVPN010000633.1:0-23846 GCA_910592215.1 Entrophospora candida
GTAGTATTAAAAAGTTTAAACAATTCAAGTAATCCAGGAAAAGGCTTTTTTGATGAGGTTGGTAGTTGTCATTTAAACAAATAAACAATACTGCATTATATAATACTAATCGATTTTATATTCAATAGGCAATTAATTATTGTAAAATTAAATCAGCGATGATTGTTAAGTGCTTAGGTATAACTAAATTCCCAGATAATGGAAATTATGCAATTGTTTTAGCTTATGTACATGAAGGAAATTTAAGGGGTTATTTACAAAAAAATCATTCAAATTTAACATTAAAAGACAGAATTATAATCTTTTATTATTTATGCAATGCATTATATCAGATACATGAAAAAGATTTAATCCATTGCGATTTACATAGTGGTAATATGCTTGTACAAGGAGGTAGTTGTTATATTACAGATTTAGGATTATGTGGACCAGTTGATTATGAATCATTAAATAAAGTCTATGGAATTGTATCATATATTGCACCCGAGCTACTTAGAGGCAAAATTAATGCAAAGAACACGAAAGAAACAGATATCTATAGTGTTGGGATGTTAATGTGGGAAATATTTGCAGGCCATCCACCATTCAATGATAGAGCTCACAATCATCGTTTGATTTTTGATATTTGTGCAAAAGGTTTACGACCACCAATATTACCTGAAATGCCTGGCGATTATGTGCAAATGATGCAGAGGTGTTGGGATGTGGATCCATCAAAAAGACCAACTAGTAGAGAGCTTTATGTTTTTGCTAATAATAAACTAGATGAAATTATTAAAAATAATAATAATGATAATGATACTACCAGTAGTGGTAGTAGTGGTTCGCAACAAGCACACAAATCACACCTAGATGCATATCATAAAAGTAGAATCTTAGATGGTGAGATCGCTAAATCAAAAAGCTTAAAAATTTATACAAGTAATGATAGTTCGTTAAATAGTCTTGATTTTAACTCTCTTCTCTTAAATGCTGAAGGTGAATAAAAATTTCATTATTAATTAATTAATTGGAACTTACTATCCATTAATCATTACTAACAATGTTTTTTATTTACATTTAATTGCATTGGGCTCTAATAATTAAAAGAAGGAATCGATGAATGACTAATTTAATCTCTAAATTATTTGTTATAATTATTTGTCTTTTTATTTTATCTTTATTTATTTCTTAAAGTTAAATAAACTTCTTACAGTTTTTTAAATGGGTGGTATCATTAATAGTTATGGCTTAACTTTTGGCTACTCTTGCCAGTTAATTCGGTGCTTGTCAATTAATTAGTTTACAAATTTACTTTGATTCCCTCTTTCTTGTGCCTAGACACACCTAATGGTACCAGATAACTGTAAATAAATAAAGATGGACTCAAGGGCTTCTATAAAGCCCCTTTTATTCATTTGTGATCTTACATCTATTATCCAATTGCATACTCGCCTTAGTTTACCTGCAAAACAATTTAAGTAGGCTTGTTTTAACAGCCTTACGCTTACAATTACAATAATGCTACCGATATTTCCAAACAACCTTTGGACGATACTTCATTAACACCCGTTAGTTAACCAATGTTAGTCCTAACCTTTGCTTACTCATAAAGCAAATCACGTTACTAATCGTTGTTGACACTCACTGGTTAATCAACGTTAGTCCTAATCTTGCTTGCTTACTCATTAAAGCAAATAAACGTGACTTTTCACAATTGTTACTTGTTACCAAGGCACCAACTACACTTGTTGTTTTTATCAAAGCGCTTAAACAAAGAAAATAAAGACAATGTTTTTTATTTTCGTTTTTAATTTTATTTAATAAAAATAATGATTTTTTATATCAGAGATTTATTTTATCAGATGTTAATTATCTATTATTTTCCTCTGCGACCTGAAGTTATGCTTTTTCAAGCGAAGATCAGAAGTTATCTTTAATGAAATTTTCATTGATCACTACAACAAGGATAAAGATTGCATTTTGCTGATTGTAACTATAAAAAAAGCTTTGGCGTAAAATTTTCATTTGATACATGATCTGGTGGATAAAATCATTGATTAGGGATTCAGTATATGTTTCAGGGTCAAATTTTAGTGTATCACGTTATATAAGAAAATGTTCGAGTTTAGTTTAGTAGTAAAATGAGTGGGACTGAATTGTATTCAACAAAAGAAAAACTTAGTTCCTTGGGAAACAAAGAGATTGGGAATATATATTTACAAGTTTTTTTTTGTAAGCTTTTATATTTTATTAGCCTTTAAAGCAATTTTATTTGTGTCATTTTTGACTTAAAAGCCTTTTGTCCTTAAACAATCTTATTAATTCTAACAACAAGGATCATTAAAATATATCAATAAACTTAACAAAATTGTCGGATGACTCTGATATAGGAAATCAAAGTTGGAGTTGAAAAGAATACTAAACTTTTAAAGCTCCCCCTAATATTTTAAAGCTGCATTATCTGATAATTGGATAAAAAGTCTGAAGATGGTATATATTATTTTATTTGAAAAAGAAAATATATTTTCAAAATATTTGAAGTTGATTTAACTAATTAATTGAATAATTAATTGATTTTTTTGAAAAATTAAAAATATCTAATATATATATATATATATATATATATACTTTTTTTTAAAAAGATGATTATTAATTTGAAATTCTTGAATTACTTGAAGATTGTGATGAATTGGATTTTGAATGAATTGATTAATGAATTACAAGATTACTTTATCAAAATTGATCCAGCAAAATTTGATTTATATTCATAATCTTTCATTAAAACATCAATCATTCCATTTACTTCAAGATTATTGTAATAAAATAAATAATTGTGAAATCCAAAAGTATTATTAAGATCTGACAATTTCAAAGCTATTGAGAAATCAACAATTTATATCTATCTATATTAGAAAAGAGATGATTTAGAATTAAATGAAATAGATATGTCATCCAATGGGTAATAGGACAAAATGATATTCCAGTTTGGAATAAAGGTGATTTTATTAAATTGAAAAATACGTTGGATGTCATTATTCTATTAATAATATTTCTACAACTTTATAAAAAAGTTTTTAATAAAAAAATATATGATGAAATCCTTGACAACCAAGGCTAAGGTTATCATTACTTCAACCTGGTCCAGAAACCGGAACAGGAACAAGAATAGAAAAAAGAAAAATTATTAAATTTAAATATGGAATGTTTAATTTCCGGCTGGATTGACAATAAAATTGGTCTATATAACGCCAACAATTCACCTTGTGAATTTCAATGATTCTTCGGATGGTTTCTTTAAGGATAGATAAATGCCACAATATCGAGCAAACAGTGGTTATAATGAAAATTAAAGAAACTGATGAATTAGTTGGCGGCTATAATCCAGTTGGTTGGAATATTGAAGGAAAGCCTCCAGATGAGTTTTATTTTATAAATAATTCAATAATAAGGATCCTGGAATGGCATTAGGTCATAGTGAACAAAAAATTTAATATAATATAAAATTACTTTTATGGTTCTAGTGCATATTTGATAAAAGGGTTGGAGAAATTAATTATAAACATATATATTATTAATAGATGGCCCGCATCATATTTTACAATGTTTTATTTATTATTGATATATTTAAGATTATATAAATAAATTATTTCTAGAAAATTTTATATAGATTTTTGTCATTCAAATAACTAACTAAATTATTATTAATTATAAAAAAAAACAAATATTAAATAATTATTACATATTAGTGAAATTCTCCTTCGATCATCCTCTTCTTTCAATTTCACCTGGCCATAAACCCAATCCAACATAATCATCTATTATTTCTTTAAGGCTTGCTTGCGTGACTTCTGGAAATTCATAATTAAATTGTGTTTCATCACAAATTTTTCTACCATCAACTGACAAATCGTTATTATATAAAATTTCTTTGTCTAAATAAGGAGTAAGTGGTGTATTATTAATTTTATTTTCTCTTGTGAGATCTGTCCATGGTTTCATGTGTTTTTCATTGCTTACATCAACTGCTTCATCAAGAGCTTTCTATTAGAGCAAATATAATATAAATACGTATTAATAATTACTATTAATTATTAAAACAGTTTTTAATAAATTATAAAAAAATAAACCTCAGCCGCGTATGAAGTTAATTGTTTATGGAAACCAGTTGTGATATTAAACAATGTACTGATCATGTTATTAATTTTTTCTTGATCTAATAGAAATGAATAGCTAAATGATTAATAAACTAAATAATGATCGACTAATTGACTAATTAATTAGTAAAAAAAACAACTGACTAACCTGTATCCCCAGGATCAGCTAAATTGTAAATTAAAGGACCTTTATCAGCTTTATGATTTACTTGATACCATTCAGCGATATACCACATGGCACGAGAAACATCATGTACATGAACAGTATTAACTTTCAACCTTTCACTCCATAAAAATTTCATTTCTTCATTGATATACTGATAAATCCTGCCACATACAAGACGAGGCACTGAAAGTAATATAAGGGGTATGATAAATACAGTGTTAGAAATGATATAGATAATACAGAAACAATATATTAATCAATAAACAACTACCTAAACCCATTGTTGCACTTAATCCATAAACCGTAGCAGGTCTTAAAATCACAAGGTTAAGACTAATAATAATAATAATAATAATAAAAGCACAAAGTTGTAAAATCATTATCAACTATTACCATAATAGCAAACAATAACAATAACGTATTTATTATGATTAAAGAATAAAAAAAAACTAACCCTTGAATTTTTTTTAATTCTTCTTCTGCTTTATATTTATATTTGGCAACAGTTGTCCAAGGTTCTATTTTCGCATCTTCTTTACTTGGTTCCTTGTTACTTTTATAAATTTGAGCTGTTGAAAGTTCAACAAAAACTTTAACTTGACGTCTAGCTGCTTCTTTTGCATTACGAACTGACAAATTAAATATACGCTCTTCATAAACCTATTTAATTCATACATAGATACATATAATGTAAGATGATTTATTGATTTATTTGTTGATAATAATCAAAATTGTTTGATTCCATGATTTTACCGTAATATTTTGTGAATATTTTGTTTCTGCTGCCAAATTAAATACATAATCAAATGTGCTACCATCTTTTCGTTCAAACATTGCTTTAATATTATCTGATCAATAATATAATAATTAATATGATTAGAGGATAAACAATTCATCTTTGATTTTTTTTTTTTTTTAGTAATTAAAACACACATACTTGGATCAACCAAATCTTTTTGATAAACGTCAACTTTTCCAAATGCTTCTTTTTGTTTCTTGTTTAAAGGAACAGTTTCCAACAATAGCTTATCCACAACTCTTATTTCGGAAGCAAGTTCATTCTCTACCAAATATTGAATGAAATTTTTACCAATAAAACCTAAACCACCAAGAACAAGTACTGTCGGTTTAGTCGACATTTTTATTTATTTATATAATATATATCTAAATATATAATATTCTTTTGGAGTTGTGAAGGAATGTAAGAGTTTGTATTAATTAATATCTTTTTTTTAAAAAATTTTTGGTGAATAAATTTTAATGAAAATGTTTTAAAAAAAATAAAAAAAACAAAAGGGGAAATTTATATTTGAAATTTGAAATATGAGGCGGGCACATTAGTTCAACTTTTTAGTACCCGGATTACTATTGGTCGAAATTATAATGTATAATGATAGAAAACAATTGTTTCCAACAATTCATTTCTTTGTCGCCTTCATTAATAACAAGATCTATTTATTATTAAACTTCAAAAAAATTTAATTTTTCTATTAGCTACCAACTAAACGTTCGTATTCCTCTATAGGGCTGAAAGAAGCAAGTGAACGGATTCCTCCATCTTCGCCGTTAACTCGTACAATTTTTATTGTAAAACAAAATATCATTTGTCACCATCGCAGTCCACTATATATGCATATGTGCAGCCTAGTCAAGTGGTACCATAATTAAAGATTTACACGGATCAAAGAACCATCAAAAATGCAAAATGTTGAATTGTGTAATGTCATGGCAAAATGGAAAATAATGTTGTAATTCATTTGATGGTGTGATGCAATTTTTAAAATTCCACATTTTCTAACTGATGCTAAATTTTGGATTCAGAAAAAAATTTGGTATTATTATTATATAGTATTTTGCGAAAAGGAAAACAACTGCTCATCCATGTTGTTTTTGCATATGTGAGGTAGTACAGGTGCCCATTAATGATACAAAAGTTGCACGGATGGTGGCACTCAAAGAATATTCATTGATCACGAGTTGAATATAACATTGTTATTGATTAAATCTTATTAATAATCAAAATCCTATAAAAAATATTTGTGAGGAACGGGAAACTTTAAAAATATACTGAATACATAATTACAATGCGGGTCACACTAACCTATCAAATAAAAATTGATCAAACTTTAAAGCTGGATAGGGAGATATTGAATGCTTATCTGAAAAAAATAGAGACGATATTTGATTAATTAGTTCTATGATCCATCGTCGAGATAAACACTGGTTTCAGGGTTATTTACTTTAAAGTCATGTGGTTTTATATATGTTTTTATATGTTACATGTAAAATTTTAAAGTTATCTAAAATTTTTAAAAGTTAATAAACTCTGGAATTAATAAATATCTCAACGATGGATTGTAGAACTAGTCAATAGCTATCAAATATCGTCTCTATTTTTTCAGATAAGCATTCATATTTCCATATCTAGTTAGTTTTAAAGTTATTTGATGTGTTAGAGTTGACCAGAACCGTATATTTTAGTTTTATAATAATAATAATAAGAATTTCTGTATATATTTTGTACGGAATCTTAAAATTTGAAAACTGTTTGTAGGGAGCGTTGCAAGACAGAGTGAGCAGAGAATTCTTCTATCATCGTTTTACACTAATTATATTAAAAAAGTCACTGATGTTTTATTACTTGTTCCGATTGCTTTTCGAGAAGACTTTATAAGATGTCTCGTGTGTGTGTGTGTTTAGATGCATGTATGCTGACAGCTCTCATAAAAATATACGTAGAAGCATGATTTAAATTCAATTACCGCGCTTAAAAATAATCACGTGACGTAACTATGACCGAATATGGGGTTTTATTTTAACTTTTATAATGCCTTGTCCATTTAAGTATAAAATTCAGTCAAGAATGCAAGATAATTAATTAAAAAAAGGTTAATTATTTATTAAATAATAAAGTTCAAATTGATAATCAATTTGGTGATGAAAGTCAAATAATTATTATAATAAAGTGAAGAACATGATTCAAGTAATTAAGGCGATAATGAAGACGGCGGATTAATAATGATTTAGAAAAGAACTATCCAATTCATTCAATTTACAAATATAGCTGCTTTGAAAACTAAACCATCATTTTATACCGGAAATGCAAAAATGACTTTATGTAATAAAAACATGTAAATAAAATTGCATACAGTCAAAAAATTACATTGCTTCGCTAAATAATTATTTCTAGTAATGTATCTTCTATTTAGAAAGTACTGACTGATATTGTAGACAATCTGACCGTCGATGATGAAATTCCTGGTGAAAGACAGTAATAACAAATTTTCTTTGTCTATATTAGAAAATTTTATTAAGAAACGAACAAAGTATAGACTCAAGATCGCAATATACTGCCAACGTTTAAGACTTGTTAATAGAGAATGAATACAATGCTCGAAATTCAATCGGCGGAATCGGCGCGTGCTAGCATCAACTGCAGATTATTTCTGAAATCAGACTAGTTTATGTTAAGGCGAAGCTGAATTTCGAAGTGATGTTATTAATCCTGGGCTATATATATACAAGTACAAGATTAGAGTAAAATTAATTTCTTCAAGACAAGGTAAACATCAATAAGTTGAAGTTAATAATTGATGTAGATGTAATGCAAAAAATTACAGGATAAATAAATTTTAATGATTGTTAAAGATGAGATTCCCAGATTTCTTTATTATTATTATTATGAAATGAGTAAATCTAATCAATTATAGAAAAGAATTCCTGGGAAAAAATGGGTGAATGCCGAATTTTTGTGATTCCGAATTAAAAAATTACCCATGATGCCAACAATGGCAAAGAAAAGTTATGATTGCCACCCCCAAATTTCTTTTTCTTTCATAGATCAATCAAATCAATCAATTAAAAATTTTTGGTGGCGCGTCTTCATCATTTCTAAGCCACATAATTATAACATTGTCATACAAACATAAAATCATGGGTTTTTTAAAATAAAACTTGATCTTTATGGTGTTACAGTTGAAGATTATTAAATTATTTAAATTATTATTCCTTCTTTTTTAGAATTTTTTAGAATCTTTTAGAATACAGCAGGATCGAGATTAAAATGGATTTTGCAGCTAGAAATGCTGTTAATTTAAGTGTATTAAAACGACACGACGAATACATTGTTGAAATTATTGACACTTCTAGTCATGTTGTAGTTTATTTATTTGATCGTGACCAATCTACATGGGTATTTATAAATTACATTTAGATGTTAGTACGGATTATTTTGTTCTAATATTAGTTAATTAGGACAATTTTTTTTTTAGACAAAGAAAGGTGTAGAAGGAACAATGTTTGTTTTTAAAAGGTTGTTTTTATCATCATCATCATCATCATCATCCATCATAAATTATATTCTTATGTGAAATTTTCCAATAGATCCATACAACCAGTTTTTGGATTTATAGTGATGAATCGACTTGGCCTTGACAATTTCATGGCACCTCTAGTAGACAATATGGATCTAGAATTTAAAGACGAATATATAATATATCGTACAGATGATGGTATAGTTGAAAGAATTTGATATTTTAAATCTAGTCAGTGATTTTTTTTATTCATTATTAAAAACACAAATAAAAAAAAAGTGGCCAATTCTGTGGTAATTAAGTATAATTTGGATGCCAGATGTTATCCATGGAATTTGGATCTTTGAACCAAAAGATCGAGATCGTATAGGAAAATCTATGAAGAAGTACAGATAATTTATTAATTATATGACTATATATATATATATGTGCATGTATGATGTATACACACTTATACAATAATTATATTGTTTATTGGTATAATTAATAGATGTCGCGAGTTATCATTGATAATAACGCTCCCGCCTCAACTTTCTCTAAATTCTTCTTCCAAGACGACAATTACGACCTCAAAGAATCAAAAAACGTCTGAAAATCAAGTCGACATAATTAACCTTTTACAAAAAGCCGAAATAAAAGAAAACAATGATCATTACATATTAACGAATACACCTTTATATAATACTACTACTTCTAATACTATTGCTAATAATGCTGGATCTTCATCGTCAACAACATCATCCACATTTTCTTATAAGCCAATATCTATTTCAAATGATCGTCATTCGAAAGATTTACTTGAATTATTTAATATTAAAACGCCACCACCACCAAAAAGAAACATAATAGATGATCTTCCACGAAGATATCATACTCCTCCAGCAATAACTGTAAGATATTAAATAAATATGTATTTCTTTATATTCAATTATTTACACTTTACATTTACATTTCATCCACCCACTAATCCATCCATCCATCCACCCAATCGTAAATTAGAATGTATCAACAACACCTCAAAATGTTCTCGATGGAAAACTATTATTAGAGTTACTTCATCAACCTACTACAACAAATCCTCATTCTCGTTCTAATTCAAATTCTCATTCGAATCTCAATCATCAACTACCGCTATCATCATCATCTACTTCTTCATCTGCTTCATCTTCATTGTCAACCACTAATGGTACAACTAAATTATCATCAAACCCAACAACCTCCTCAACTAATACTTATTTCAACTATCAACAACAACGTTCTTTATCTCCACAGAATAATAATTTCTCGTCGGTGCCAGTCAAATCAATGTTATCTTCTTCTTCCATTCAACTCAGAAATGCACCTAGGGCACCCGGACTTTCATCTGCACCTTCCACCACTGCACAATCACCAGTAAATCATAATAATATTATTATCAATAATATTAATTATAATCCAGAATCATTACTACTAACTAACGTAAAGAATCCTAATAATTTATCCAGCAATAAAAATGTCATTATTAATGATAGTATTAGTAATAATAATAATAATAGTAGTAGCAGTAGTAGTAATGATGGATTGAAACGTAATCTAGCTTTAGATATCTCAATTCCAACACTTAACAAATTTATTAATGAATACGATTCAAATGGAATTAATAACATAAGAAAAAGAATTTTGACTAAACAAGAATTTGTGCAACAATATCTTCAATTAATTCAGGTAATATTCATACATTGTTTTTTATTATAAAATAATGTTTTAATTTAATAATAATCTTTTCTTTCCAATCATGATATTAATTAACTATTAATAATTAGAGAGATCCATCCTTTATGGATATTCTTTATCAAAATTACGTGGTAAAATTTCAAAATACTTGATCTATTCGCAGCAAATAAAAATAAATCTTTATATATAACGATTAGATTAATATAATTACTAGTGTTATTTTTGTTTCTTTAACATTTTACTTTATATAGTAATTATAATTTTATAATAGCAATGATGATGGAGATTAAATTTTTTAAAGAGATTGTTTTTTGTTAATAATTTATACACTTTATATATTTTTGTGCTTTAATCTTAAATCTAAATTTTTCTATTGTTCAGTTCTTTCTAAAAGTTCTAACCCTAATCTCAATCACAAACCCAATGAATAGTTATTATAAATATAAATATGAAAAATGAAATCTATTAATAATTTTGATGAATAAAATATACATGAATTAAAAAAATAAAATAAAATTTAAATCTATCATCTAATAAATGCTCTATTTTTTTTTTTTTGTTTTTAAAAAAATCAAAAAGTTTTTCTAAAAAAAATTTACTTGCCACCAATAATGATAATAATAACAATGATGATGATATGATTAATGAAATTTTTGTTCAAGTGGTTGAATTATACGTTTAGGAAAGCGAACACTAAATAAATAATCATGTCGTCTATACCAGCAACAATTAATGAATATATTATTATTATTCCTCTTGTTATTGTTACATTATATATAATGATAATTAATATTTTTCCTTACTTTTCAAGAATAATTTCATGTGTCTTCATATCAATTCTAACTGGTAGTTCACGAACCCTATCATCAAACATTACGTGAAATCCACGTTCCGACAATACATCCATTATCATGTCAACTAAATGTTGATCTTCAAATTCATGAGATGTTCTATAAGATATTTGTATATTTATTTATCTTATTATTTTTAAAAGAGAAAGGATTATATGATATTAATATTAGTATTTTACATACGTTCTAATAAGTGCTTGTCCACTAATTGCGTGCCTTTGAACCATTGGTATAACTTGCTTATCAATGAATTTAATTGCCCTTTTAAATAATTCAGCCTCATACTCCTCATAATGTTCTAGACGACTTATTAATTCCTGCCTAGCATGTATACTAATTTTTGTTGCAAGTGGAATGTGTGCAATTGCGTCATATGTTCTATGATCTATAATATATTTATATAAAAATATTTCATATCAGAGGAAATATTAATAAATGAGTGTGTGCATGCTTGTATTATATTGATGCATAAATATAACTGACCTAATTCAAGCGAGCTTTGGTATTCGAATTCCCTCAAGATCACGTGCATCACTTCGTCAATTGTACCAACTGCATTAATCAGATCTAAAGAATCATAATAAAAACCATCGATAATAATGTTAAGTTAGAATGTGACATACTTGATCAATTAAATTATTTTTAAAAAACTTACGAAATGGAAAGATCTCGCGAAGTCTTAATAATGCGCCATAATGTTTCTTGAAGATTTTATACCGAGAGCGAATCAACTATAATGATATTATTATGATTGTATTTTAAATCATCTATAATTTAACATCATCATCATTACCACCAAACACTACTACTACAATAACTTATCTACCTACCAACTCGTCAAAATCAGTTACACGTTCTTCCATCAATTGACCTTCCCCAGTTTGTCTGACTCGTTTATTATTATCACGGGTTTGCTTGCCTCTCATCAATTGTCTAGCGACTGATATATCTTCGTCAACATATAAAACACAAATTCTAAATGTTGGACGACTAAAAAAAATTTACGGAAATTGACAATATTAATCAATGTTATAATAATAATATGAATGATAATAATAATGTCGATAATTACGGGAATCGATCTCTCAAAGGTGTATCCCAGAATTCACGTCTCAATTCATGCATTTTGTCGTATAATAATTTTAAACATTCCACTTGGATCTCTGTTCGCGGAAATCCATCAATCAAACATCCAACAGTCGGATCACATTTAAGGAGTGCACGAAACAAGCTTTCAAGGACTTTTCCATCACCTGTTTATTTATTTATTATTTATTAATGTAAATTTTTTTATTTTTCCAATAAAAAAGAAATAATGAATCACATACTTATCATTTGTCCTTTATTGATTAAATCTAGACAATCTGGCGAACGTAAAAGCTCTGACATGCAAATTGAAGGATTTGTAATGCCACGAGCTTTCAAAATTGAATTTGTGTGTGTTCCCTTTCCACTACCGGGTGCTCCCATCAACCAGATGATTTCTCTTGGAAGGCTAATTTATTGTTGTTGATTAGCATTATTTAGAATTATTATATATAAAATAACAATTTGAATCATTACCAAATATTTTCACGCCCAAAGGTAGCTTCGACATTCCTCCACGATTGATTAAAAATTAATTTTGCATCTTTAATTTCGCCCATATTGTCACTTTAATTAAAAAAAATTTTTAATTAATGTACAAGTATGCAAACAGTTCGTGTGCAGTAAGTTGAACATACCGTTTCATTTTTTCCGTGATATCAGTAATGTGAGTTTCATCTTCAATCTCTGAAGTTATCTCATTTGCCGTTGTATTAGCTTTTTTGCTCGAGTGGTATTGTCGATTTTCTGAATAATATTCGGGAGATGTGGAGCGAAAATCCTCTGGAGTTTTCTTGTTGATGTTGGTGGTAGTTGTTGATATTGGTTGGTTTAAGTTGTTGAAGTTTGTGATCACAGATCCGCTATAATGACGAGTATAATTAAAAGTATTATTATTCTTGATGTTGTTGTCATTGTTGGGAAATAAAGGTTTATACGATGTTGAGTATGATTTAAGAAAAATAGATTTATGGGTGAGAGTATTAATTTTACTATTTGTCGAAATTTCTTTTTTAAAGAAAGTAGGAAGTTGCTTTAAAGATTTAAAGGAACGCATATTGTAAATTTAGTTGTAAATGGTTAGAAGTGATTAATGAATGGATGGATACATGTTTTTTTTTAAAAAAAGAGAATGAAGCATTTTATATAGTTATGCATTGTAAATAAAAAACTGAAACTAATCTAAATTTGGTTACCAAGAAGTTTTTTATTTCCATTGTTTTGGCAATAATAATAATAGAAAAAAATATATATGTACAAACCAATCAAGGAGAATGAATGAATTCATTAGTGGTTGCGTGTTACAATATTTTTGAACATTCCATTTTGGAAATTTTCAAAGCTCGGTCAATTGTTAGTTTAAGAAAAAGCTAGCCGATAAGTTTTAAAGTGCGAGTCATCAACAATAGAAATTTCTTGTTTTAGCTGACCATTTGTTATAAGCCGGTCGGTCATTTATTTGTTTGTACTTTAAACAATTGATTGCTGTGTCCGACTATTGTGTATAATAATAATAATAGTAATAGATGATCTGCGCCGTATGTTGTGAGAATTACCAAAAAAGCAACTATTTGTGCATTTTTTTTTTTTGAATTTTCTTTCGAAAAAAAAAATCATGATTAACAATCAAAAATTGATTAAATTGATCGTTCAGGAAGAAAAAGAAATTAATTATAATTACAATTATAATGTTACAAATAAAAGAATATATATAAATGTTGAGACTATGAGAGAAAATAAAATTTTCACAGGTGAAAATATATTAATTAAGAATAGTGAAGAGGGAAAAAAGGTAAGAAAAAGAATATAAAAAAAGAAGGATAATTAAATTAAATTTATAATTAATTAATTAATTAGTTTCTAGTAGGAATTGCATGGCCGTCATTTAAACTAGCAAAATCAAGCAAGTACCTAATTATAATTAATTTTTTTTCAAATAACAATAATAATATTATTATTATTAACAATAACTGTTGTTATTTAGATTTGCTGTTAAATAAATTACAATTATTAAATACAAATCTTAAAAATGGAGAAATTGCAATAATCAAAAAGATTGATTACAATAAAATTCATAAATCAAATAAAATAATATTAAATAACATCACAAACAGCAACAATAATAATAAAGTTGACGAATTATTGACAATATTTACTAAAGAAATTCTAAGTAAATATATTAATATATATATGTATGATCAAATTAATTTTATTTACTAATGTTATTTTTATAAATAATCAAAAGTAAATATTAGATATTTAATAAAAGGAAATTTAATAGAATTTCGATATCATGGAAATAATTTAAAATTTATTATAATTGAAATTATTACATCATCATCTTCACTTAACAAAAATAATAGTAATAAAGAAAGTGTTGGCGAGCCTAATGATGATTATAAGGAAGAAGAAGAAATAATTTATGAGGTCACAAGAGGAATAAATCTTACTATTTTATCAAATGTAATTTTAATATCTAAGTTTTTCTTTCAAAAATAAATATTAAAAATTTAGAGAAAAGGTCTATTTAATCAAACCATTTACACACAAACACACATATATATATATTATAGAATAATTCAAGTAGTAATAGTAATAATCATAATAATATTGATAAAATTGATAAAATTATTGGATATGATTCAATTGGTGGATTGGATAAAGAAATCAAGATTATTAAAGAAATTATCGAAAATGCATTCAACAATTATAATTTATTTAAAGAATTTGGTAAAATAATTTAATTGGTAATATTAGAATTGGAGTTTAGAGGGGAAAAAAGATTATAAATCATTTACAAAACTTTAAAATTTTAGGATTAAATCCACCAAAAGGAATACTTTTATATGGACCATCTGGTACTGGCAAAACATTGATATTTAATGCAGTGGCATCAGAAACAAATTCATACAAAATTTTCATAAATGGTCCTGAGGTTATTAGCAAATATTATGGTGAAACAGAATCAAAGGTGGACGAATTTAATTTAATTTAAATTTTGGGGAAACAATCTGGGAATTATTAATATAATTTTAAATATAATTTTTTATTTTAATTATTAATTTATCTACTTTCAAGTTGAAGAGTATTTTTGAAAAGGCATTGGAAAACTCACCTTCAATAATATTTATAGATGAAATTGATGCTTTATGTCCAAAAAGAGACCAAGTAATGTTAAAGACAATCATAATAATCATACATAACAAAAACAATAATACTTTATTAATTCAATCATATAAACTTCTTACTCATATTGCTTATATTATTATTATTATCATTATTATCAGGTTAATAATGAATCAAGTAAACGTGTGGTTGCCATGATGCTTACATTGATGGATGGTATATCAAACAAAGGTGATGATAAAAATGGTAAAGTGATTGTTATTGGTTCTACCAATCGGCCCAATTCGTTGGATGAGGCATTAAGAAGACCTGGAAGATTCGACAAAGAAATTGAAATTGGTAAGTCATTAATAAATTATGTTGAAAAATATAATATAATATTTGGAGAATATACAATTTACAATGCATGGATATTATTTTTCCTCCTTTTCCATAGGAATTCCCAATTCCCATTCAAGATCATTAATATTGCAAACTTTATTAAAAGATATTCCAAGCTCATTAACAATTGATGAAATTGAATCATTTTCATCAAAACTACATGGTTATGTTGGGGCGGATTTGTCCGCAATTTGTAGAGAAGCCGGATTAAAAGTTATAAAAAATAGAGTTAGGAATAATATTGATGGTGATAACGACGACGACAACAACAACAATGATAAAGAAGATGATATTAAGATTACATTAAAAGATTTAGAGGATGCAATGTTAAAAGTTAGACCAAGTGCAATGAGGGAAATAATATTAGAAATACCAAAAGTTTATTGGAAAGATGTTGGTGGACAAAATGAAATTAAACAAAAGCTAAAAGAGAGCATTGAATGGCCATTAAAGTATTCGGAGAAATTTAAAAATTTAGGTATCAAGCCACCAAAAGGCATATTAATGTATGGCCCACCTGGTTGTAGTAAAACATTAATGGCAAAAGCATTAGCAACTGAAGCAAATTTGAATTTCATAGCTGTTAAAGGTCCCGAGGTAATTTTAATGTGAATTTCAATGTGAATAGTAACAATAATATAATCATAAAAAAATAATATTGTTTGTATTTAGTTATTTAGTAAATGGGTTGGTGAATCAGAGAAAGCAGTCCGTGAAATATTTCGTAAAGCAAGAGCCGCATCACCATCCATTATATTTTTTGTTAGTATCAATTATTTAATTTTATAAGTTGATAAACCAATTGCTATTTATTTAATATTATATATATATATATATATATATTAGGATGAAATTGATGCTTTAACAGTTAAGCGTGGAATTGGTGAAGGTGGTGGTGGTGGTACATCAGTTGGTGATAGAGTATTATCACAATTGTTAAATGAAATGGATGGTATAGAGGTTTTAAATAATGTTACTATCGTGGCTGCTACAAATAGACCTGATATAATGGTAAAGAATTATAATTAATTAATAAATAAATAAAATAATGAATCTATATAATTATCCTTAATAATTTTATTATTTATTAGGATAGTGCTTTGCTAAGACCAGGTCGTATAGATAGAATATTATATGTTGGATTACCTGATTTTTTATCACGAAAAGAAATATTTAATATACAATTAAATAAAATGTCACATTCAAATGATGTCGATGTTGACGAATTAGCAAATCGAGTAATTATCATATTTATATTATCATAAATATTATTTATAAATAATTAATTGAATTTTTCTTTTTTGTTACAAAGACTGAAGGATGTTCAGGTGCAGAAATTGTTTCTTTGTGTCAAGAATCAGCTTTAAATGCCATGGAAGAAGATATTAATATAACTCAAGTAAGTATGCACATATATATTAACACTTGCACATATATACACATATATATATATATATATATATATATACTCATTTTATAATATTTATTTATTCAGGTGTGTCGTAGACATTTTGTTAGAGCTTTAAATAATTTATCAAAACGCATTACACCTGAAATGATTGAATTCTATGAAACTTTTGCTAAAAAATCCAAATTAAAACTTATCTGAATTATAATGTATGTATTTTAATTGTTAAATAAATAATTTGTCCAAAAAAAAAAAATTTTTTTTTCTTCATTATAAGTTAATTGTTATTAATATACATATTATTGTTAATAAATTTGTTATTTTAAAAATCCTACATCTTGATATTTTTTTAATAACTGTCTCTCCAAAGAAGAAAATTCTTTGTTTCTAAATTCCAATTTAAAAGGTCTGGGACCTTTCCAATTGCTCATTAAAAATTCCATTGAACCATCGGAAAAAACAACCTTATGTGAAAACACTATAGTGTTTAAATTTTTTGGCAAAGTTTGACTTAAAACCGTAAAAATCTTATCACCATCAAATGTACAATCCCCATTAAATCCTTTCAATTTAATTAATTTTAATTTTTCACAATTATTAAATATTTCAATCAAATGATTTGCATCATTCTTGAAAAATATAGATAAATTTTCTAAATTTTGACAATTTTGACCAATTGATTCAATCAGTCCTACTAAATATTCTTTATCTGTTGGTTTACCATTAACTTTCAAAACCTTAAGACTCTTTCCGTTTATTTTTATGAAATCCAACAAATTTAATAAAAATGGCTGATTATAAAGTTCTATCTCTACGCTCTCAATATTGGGGAATGAGATGGAATTTATATCTTTTATTTTGTTGCCACTTGAATTTCTATAATAATTTGTTAATGATAAAGCTTTCAAATTTTTAAACGTTGGTATTAAAGAATCCAAATTATTGTTTCCATAACTATTATAATAAAATATCGAGTCTGAATGAATTGAGATTGCGTTTTTGAAATCGGCTGATAAAATTAAATTAAGATTGTATGAACTAATAATTAATTGCTTGATCTTATTTTGTGCTTTGATTAGCTGAGCTAGATTATAATCAATATTGTTATTATAAGAACAATAACCATCATATTCTATTTCTAAAACTTGGATATTTTTACAAGTTTTTGCTAATTTATCAATATATTCAGAGCTATTAGAAAAACGACATATCACTTCATATAGATTTTGAAAACAAGTATCAAATCTACAATGATTGACCAGCCATTTGCACTCCAAATTGGTAGTTCTGAATTTTCTGATTTTTGAATGATCTAGAATGAATTTTACCAATCTTTCTTTTAAACAATTAATTTTAACAAACATTGGATCGATTAGTATCTGATGCAAATTTTCATTGCACTGGATAAAATCTAATTCTGTGGTAAACTCTATATAATTGTGTAATGGTGGTTTCTCCAGTAGATCGAAAATTAATTTAATCTTGTTTTCCTTTAAGAAATTCTCGTCTTCTAATAATAAACAATTGATTATTATTTTTCCACTATCTACAGAGTAAAATGGATTTCTCCATAAAATTGGAACATTAAGGATGTGCCATTGTTTATTAACAAGAATGCAAGAATGGAGTGTTTTATAATCATCTTCAATGTGTTTAAATATTTCAGATAAAATTTCTGATGGCAAATAAAGCATTATTTTTTATTTTTGTAGCAATGAATGAAATAAAGGAAAAATTGTTGATTTGTTTTTTTTTTTAAATAGAATTGCGCCAATGTTACACATAATTGTCATAAATTCGCGCATAAAATAGGCCGATAATGAAAAATTTTCAAAGTCTTGATGCTTTTTTATTTTGACTCTAAAATGCAAATTAGACTTATCAAAGAACATCGCAAAATTTCTAATAATTTAAAAAAATTTGGTATTAATTTGATTAATTTATTTTTTATCTTTTTTTATATGGGACACGCATTTAAAATTAATTAATTGCACGAAAACGTACTTGATAATAATTAAATAAACCACTTTCGGCTTAGGTTCATCCAAATTATATGCGCATAATTTTCATTTCCCCTAACATTTTTATCGATCAAAATTTCTTTGTCATCAAAATTGGCCACCAAAGAAATTTTTCAATTGTCAGAAAACGCACATAATAATAATAATAATAATCAATAAATAAATTAATAAAGAATACATGCCATGAACCCAATATTTTGTTGACCATACATTATTTTCAATTACTGCTTCGATTCTCTTCGGCATACTTTCAATCTGTTTTATTAATATTAGGACATCTTTTGAAATTTTGCTCCATTCTTCTTGCAATGCAGACTCCAACTAGATAATATCTTTCGGACTTCTTCTAATTCTTCTTTCCAACTCTGACCACAGATGCTCAATTGGACTCAAGTCAGGTGACTGGCTTGACCAATTAGACAAAACATTAATCTCATTTGCTATTTTCTACAATACGTTTCTCCAACGGGGAGTTTTCCCGACAACTCACTCACTCACTCATTCCATTAACTAAACTGACTTAATCAGCTTAGCCGGTTAATAAATGGTTTAACAGATTAATCGTATAATAAATAGATTAACCGGCTAATAAATGACTTAACAGATCAGCCAACTAACATCATCAGATATATATCATTCTTAATACTAACGGACAATGATAATGACGATATAGTCATGGAAGGAAAATTATGATAAACTGATAGACTGCAATAATCCATCTGGTATTCTATGTGATATATTAATATCGGATGTTCAAAAAATCGTGCCATTTTTTCATCGGCAAGAGGATCAGCCCCATCATAATCACCATTATTAATTTCTTCCAATTCTATTACTATCATTCTGGTATGCAATATATCACGTAAATAATTCTCTATTACTATTACTATTTCTTGATAAAATCGGTTTATGATACATATTTCATTGTATAATGAATTTGCTTTATATTCCTTTTTGTCTCTTGTCTTTATGACTACAATAGATTCACACAATAACATTGCAATAACCTTTTTATCATAAAGAATGAGTAAATCTACTGCATCTGGTTGTGTGTCTTTTACAAATTCCTCAAATCTAGAAGACCATAAATATGTATTTTGTTGAGAATTATTAGGTTTTGCAATAATAACATATTTTTGTAAAATCTTTATCCAAGGACTTCCATATGTTTCTTTAGAAACGAATGATTTTTGAAAGTTATTTGTGTATTTCGGAAAGTCAAGCATTTTCTAAATGAGTTAGTTGATTTTTCTTTTAATGCATCTATAATAACGATAGTATTTCAATAATTCTAAGGCTGTTTTAAAACTAGCCGTTTTAAAACGAGAGGAATTCCTAAATTATAAATTTGGGTGTTTTTATATTTGTGGGAATAAGCTATAAATAAGCTACAATGGACTTTATGACTATGGACATAATCAATACGAATAGATAACTATGATGATATCAGGAAAAAGAGAAGAGAGATGTCAATAAATGCAAGGATGTTAATTTTGTATGTATTATGGAATTCATATGGTATATTTTTTTCTATCAAGAACAACCTTAAATGAATAAACAGAGAACCTTGCCTTTAGGAGTAGAGAGAGGCAGAAATTAATGCAAAATTATTTTTACAAATAATTCGTTCTATAATAAATAATATCACAAATTCAATAACAAATACTTTCGTTTGGAAATTTAACAGTAGGGTTTAATTGCCCATTGCTTATAAGAGTGGCATAGGTCTCCGAGGTTTTAGTTGTAGAAAGTTGAGTGTTTGCGTGTAAACATAAAAGTGTTGAAGTTGTTCGGCAGAGTATAAAGTATTGACGGTTATTAACTGAAGTTGTTATCACATATTGTTGTACAGCTATTAAATAAGCAGCTCAAGGAGTCTTATAAAGAGAACAAACAAACTAACGGAGCTTTTGATCAGCCGTAAAAGCAAATAAAGAAGGGACTTTAGAAAGACATTTGCTGCTTTCTAAATGACCACGATTTATTGTGACTTACAGCTTTATAGGTACAAGTAAGCAGGAATTGTTAAATAAATTAAGCACCTCTTACTGTATTTTTATTAAATAAAATTAATTGTTGATAAACTTTTAAAAATAAAAATAAAAACATTATCTTTATTTTCTTTGTTTAAAGCAACAAGTATAGTTAGTACTATGGTAAAAGGTAACAATTGTGGAGCTTTGGTAAAAAATCACGTTTATTTACTTTAATGAGCAAGCAAGCAAGATTAGGTTAACTAATGACGATCAGTAACGTGATTTGTTTTAGCGAGTAAGCAAAGGTTTGGACTAACATTGGTTAACTAGTGGATGTTAATGAAACATCATCAAAGGTTGATTGGAAATATTGGTAATTGTAAATGCAAGGCTGTTGAACAAGCTACTTAAGTTGTTTTGCAAGTAAACCAAAGTGAGGTTGCAATTGGCCAATGAATGTAAACGAATAAATCAATTACAAATGAATAAAAAGGACTTTATAGAAGCCCTTGAGTCCATCTTTATTTATTTACAATTTATCTGGTACCATTAAGTGTGCTCACGGATTTATCTAAGTGCAAGAAAAAGTGAACCAAAGCAAGTTTGTAAACTAATTAATTGACAAGCACTGAATTATTTGCAAATAACTGACAAGAGTGGTCAAAAGGTTGAAATGATAACAAGAATCAAAAAGTTTATTATTCAAAACATTATTATAATTTAGCTTTAAGAATAAAATAAAGATAAAATAAAAAGACAAATAATAATTTATAGTGGAGATTAAATTAGTCTTTCTTTTAATTATTAGAATTTAATGTAAATAAAAAATATTGTTAATGATGATTAATGGATAGTAAGTTCCAATTAATTAATTAATAATGAAAATTTTATTCACCTTCAGCATTTAAGAGAAAAGAGCTAAAATCAAGATTGTTTAATGAACTATCATTACTTGTATAGATTTTCAAGCTTTTTGATTTAGCAATCTCTTCATCCAAGATTCTACTTTTATGATATGCATCTGGGTGTGATTTATGTGCTTGTTGCGAATCACTACTACCACTGCTAGTAGTATTATTAATGATATTATTATCATTATTTTTAAAAATTTCCATACGTTTGTTTTCAGCAAAAACATAAAGCTCTCTACTAGTTGGTCTTTTTGATGGATCTTCATCCCAACACCTCTGCATCATTTGTGCATAATCCCCAGGAATTCCAGGCAGTATTGGTGGTCGTAAACCTTTTGCACATATATCAAAAATCAAACGATGATTGTGAGCCCTATCATCAAATGGTGGGTGACCTGCAAATATTTCCCACATTAACATCCCAACACTATAGATATCTGATTCTTTGGTGTTCTTTGTATTAATTTTGCCTCTAAGTAGTTCGGGTGCAACATATGATACAATTCCATAGACTTTATTTGATGATTTTTCATCAACTGGTCCACATAATCCCAAATCTGTAATAAAACATTTACCTCCTTGCACAAGTATATTACCACTATGTAAATCACAATGGATTAAATCTTTTTCATGTATATCATCTAATGCATAACATAAATAATAAAATATTGTAATTCTGTCTTTTAATGTTAAATTTAAATGATTTTTTTGTAAATAATCCCTTAAATTTCCATCTGGAACATAATTTATAACAATTGCATAATTCCCATTATCTGGGAATTTGGTTATACCATAGCAAGGAACAATCAGTGGTGTTTTAATTTTACAATAATTCACTGGCTGAAAATAAATAAAATCAATTAGTATTATATAATACAGCATTGTTTATTTTGTTTTAAATGATAACTACCAACCTCATCAAAAAATTTTTTTCCTGGATTACTTGAATCATTTAAACTTTTCAATACAACTCTCAACCCTCCAAAATAACTAAATTCCTTTTTATTTTCATCATAATCAACTATTCTTCCTCTTGTCCATCTAGCAGTATAAATCAAACCAAATCCACCTTCTGTCAACTTTGTTACTTCTTTAAATTGCTCAAAAGGTATCCATTCTAAAATATACTGTGGTAGAGAAGACTTCATTTGAGATTGTTGAATAAAGTTGTCAATTATGTTATTTCCAGATGTCCAAGTAGTGAAAAGACTCTGCAATTGTAAACTAATACAACCTTCACAGAACCTATCAGAGTATCTTGTCAATTTACACTTGTTACATTCTTTTGGTTTGCCTTTTTTATTCACTGCATTATCTAATTCAAAGTCATAAATATACTTTTCTCTACAAAATTCTTTTTCAATTTCAGAAAGCTCCTTGTTTTTCTTGACTAATGAAAAAAAATAATCTTTTCTACTTTCTTCATCAGAATTATTAATATTAGCATTACTATACATTCCATTATCAATTTTATAAACAAATTCCTTTCTTTCTAGTGATAACGATGATAATAATTTAGCATATGACATTATATAAAGATATAGAATATAAAATTCAACTTGATGTGTGAAGATTTTTTGCGGAGAATTGAGCGACGTGTAACAAAATTTTTTCGTGCAACGTTTTATATTCGGTTGCATTTAAACAGACAGATTAATTGATAAGGATGTAAATTGAAAAAGGAGAATTACATTATTTAAACTTCTTCATCACCAAACTCTAGCGATTGATTTATCGTGATTCAATAATGAAAGAAAT
>CAJVPN010000634.1:0-23821 GCA_910592215.1 Entrophospora candida
AACTATCAATATTATGTTCTTATTATTTATCAATTCCTGCCTCCAGTGCACCCAGTGAAAGGGAGTTCAGTGCAGCTTGTTTAACAATAAATGAAACCCTATCAAATTTAAGACCAGAAACAGTTGATAGTATTCTTGTTTTACGTAGTGTTTTCAATAGTAATTCTTAATTTAAAATTTTTATTATTGTACTTTTTATATTTTTTTAAATAAAAAAGATATGGGTATATTCTGGGTTTGGTTAAAATTGTAAATTTTTTTTTGGGTATGGGTTGGGTTTGGATATAAAATTTTGAGAAATGGGTTTGGGTATGGGTACAAAATTTTGATATCATGCGGGTATGGGTTGGATATGGGTTCAATTATTGTTATCCATGCAGGCCTCTATGTCTGAATATCATTTATTTTGAAAATGTAAGGTGCAATTTTTTCACCTTGTTCCTTTTTTAAAATACCTCTAATAGTGCTGTAATTTTTGGGTTCCATGGTAGACCTAATGTAAATTAACTTCATATTAACTATTTTTATATAGTAGTTCTATATATCACTTAAGATAACAAATGGGATATTATAAAACCAATTGTGATGATAATAACTAAATTTGATCCCTGAAATTTTTGATAACACTGATGTTCACTTTGTCTGGTTTTGTTGCAGCATGTCCCAAATAATAAATATTATATAAACTTCAAGATCTAATCAACAAACGACTGAAACTATGAAAAGTGCTACAATGGTACCTTATAAATGCATACATACACGTATTATTATTCTGTCTGTTTGATGAATTTACATTATATGTTTAAGCAATGAAATTTATGAATAGGCAAATGAATCCATCAGCTATGCAAAAGATTATGATGGAATTTGAAAAAGAATCAGAAATGATGGATATGGAAGAAGATGTGGTGGTGATGGTACAGGAAGATGATGAAGAGGAAATTGAAATGATAATAAACCAAGCTTTGGACGAAATCGAAATTACATTGGACCAATCTGTAAATATATTGCATTTTTTTTCAAAAGTTAATGTCAATTATTATGATTGATGCTAAAATTAACGTTTTATTAATAAGTTTGTTGTCCAAGTATGATACGATTTAAAAACAAAACAGATGAAAGGGACAGAAATGGAATCAAGCAAGACTTGATCAACTACGAAGGGAATGTGTGTAAAATAATGTTAATTTATATTTGTCCTTTGTTGTATCACATTCTTTTCTTTATACAAAACTTTGACAAGGGTAAGAAAGTCCAAGCAATAAAAAACATGTATTAATTATAATTAACATTTTATTGGTCAGATCAACGTATAAATTCTTTTTTTTTATTTTTATTTCAAAAACATAAAAATAATTTTTCTCTAAAAAAATTAAAAAGAATACTTATAATAAACATTCGAAAAAAAAAAAATTAAAATGTCTGGTAGAAAAGGTAAATAAATAATAGATTTTTATATATTTTTTATAGAATAATAATAGTGTTTTTATAATCATAAAGGTGGTAAATTAAAGCCTCTTAAAAAAGAGAAAAAGAAAAGTACAAATGATGTTGATGAGGTGAGTATCATATACATACTGATTATTAAATTACTATGTTCATAATAGTATTATTATTAACATTACATAAATATATAATACTCACGCATGTATATTTTATTTATGTGATGATAATGGAAAAAAGAGTGATCTTGAATTTAAAAAGAAACAACAAGAAGAAGCTAAAAAATTAAAGGAATTAAAAGAAAAGGCACAAAAGGGAGGGTTACTTGGTAAGTAGATACATTATATCGATTGAGCTGTCACTACTTCTACTCTTTATATTAAATCAATATTTATTTACGTTATTAGTTGTTGGTGGAATTAAGAAATCGGGAGGAAAAAAATAAAAAAATTTTTTAAATTTTTATTTTACAAAAAAATCACGCAAAAAAAAATATATAGAATACATTTAACTAATAAATTAAATAAAATATATTTAATGTTCATTTAAAATTTGAACCTTTATAAACTCCAAAATACAATCAAAATAATATGGTTGTATGCAAGTATCGTTATGAGTTCCATGTGAAAATTCTTTATATGAAATGTTATTACTATTCAATTGTTTTACGCTTCTACTAGTTAAATTTATTTCATATAATTTCTTCATATGTATTGATGGAACTAATTCATCCAATTTGCCTGATAAAAATAAAATCGGTGTGTTGACTATTTGAGTGATTGCTTGTTCTGAATTCCAGATTTGATGGCATAAAAATGTAAAATATTTCAAATATGGAAGAACATGTGGAATTAACTTTGGCTAGACAAGTACATTTGTGTGTGTATGTGTGTGTGTGGATTGAATTGGGTTAATAAAGATTGATAAAGTAAAAGTTGAAACAAAAAATTGTTTGAATTTACTTACTATACTTAGAAATGTATTTTCCAATATCATTCCACTGAACTAAAATATAAGCATATTATTTTTAAAAAATTTTTCCATGAAAATGATATATATATATACATATATTTTTGAAAAATAAAAAAATTTACTTTATCTTCATTTCTTGAAACTAAATCAATTGAAACGGCCCCACCAAGAGATTGACCATAAGCAATTAGTTTAGTATTTTTTAATACTTCATCATTTAATACATAATCTAATAAAGCCTGCAAAAATTACCAGTTAATTTTATATTTAATATAATATAATAAATAAATTAAATCTATAAATCTTTTACTTGTGAATCTATTCTAATTCCTTTTTCATGTGGTTTGCCTTCACTCAATCCATATCTAAAAATAAAAGCATTACTATGGTTGTTATCATTATAATAAAGTAAAAATATTCGTCATTCAATAATTATTAATTACCCTCTATAAGAAAGCATTACAACATTACATTTAAGCAGTTTATAAAATCTTTCAGCAATTGGTAATCTATGACCCATATTTCCTGCATTTGCCTAATTTCGAATAATTAAATAATTAGAAATTATTATTGTTGTTGTCATCATCATTATCATCATTATTACTATTGTCATTATTAATTATTTTTTACCATTGTTCTTGCAATAATAATATTTACTACTTACATGAAAAATTAAAACTGTTGGTCTTTTATCAGCATCAGAACGTAATTTACAAACATATAATTTGATACGAACATTATCTTTTGTTGTTATGGTTACATCTTCGTAATCGATATCCTTCTCAGATGGTTTGGCAACCTATAATTGCAAAATTAAACAATTTTACGACTTTAAAATAAATAAATATCAAAACAATGTACACAAAAAAACCTTACATATTGTCTCGAACCCTCGGGAAATCTAGCGAGGTATATTAATTCACATTGAAAAGCATATAGTAAAGTAGAGGCTCCTATAACTAATACAGAACTAATGGATATAAAATATTGAACATACTTGGGTATGTAATCTGGTAAAAATAACATCTTTTTTTAAAAAAAAGAACATAATTTATTGGGGGTCCAATATTATATATGTATATATTACATTATTTTTTGCCGATCCTTTCAAAAATCGTGAAACTTCAAACCGCAAAGACTTTTTTTTTATTCTAAGGTTGCAAAAATAAAAAAAGGCCTTGGAGGTTTTGAAGTTACATGTCTGCATTATAGTAAAACTCATAAAATTCAATCCCTCATAACTTTTGAAGGAAACGATTTATAAGCTTCAAATTAAAGATACACGTATTGAGTTGTATTCTTTCGTTAAAATAAAAATATGGAGCCTTTTTTTTATTTTTTTTTTAGTAATAGTTAAGGATTTGCTCTTGGTTTTCGCCTTAGTTAATATAAAAAACTCTCCATATTTTTATTTAATGATAACAACGTGTGTCTTTAATTTGAAGCTTTCCTTCAAAAGTTATGAAGTTGAATTTTATACGTTTTACCGTTGAAATGATCGGCAAAAAAATCCTCAATATGCAATAATGATATGATGTTTCTCATATGTTTGTAATACATATATATAATAATATTGAACCCCAATAATTTTGGGATTGGAACACAAAAAGTAAATTACAAATTCCATGTTAAGAAATGCTGTTAAAATCACATGAGTGATAAGAGTTTCAGGGACCCTGGTTTTAAGGTATTAATTAGTATTGCGCAAATACAAAATACATATTGATATTTGATATTCAGTGCACCGATTTTGCCGACTGAATTTCATACACAGGACCAGGTCCCTTCAGTTTCTTGATAATAGCCAACCTATTACTGTTAGTCGCAGGGCATTGTCGCTTTTGAGGGGGTCAAGTGTCACTCAAAATTTATGAAAAAAAAAAATACTTAAACTTGCGACTGCTACAGTCATAACGAGTGTAACCTAATTAAATATGTATTATAACAAATCTTGCTCTACATATATAGCCGTTATGAAAATAAATATTATGATGACTAGTATCAGTATATTTCAATAATTACTATTACGACTATATATATCTATAGGTCATAAATAATTATGGCGTTACGATTTTACGGTTTACGACTTTAGAGTGTCGTGCAAAATTTATACCTAATGCCGAATTGCCATAATCCAGTAATTTCAACGGCAAGTTAGGCAAAACTCCAGGAATTGAACTGAAAACTACTTTAATGCAAAAAATTATAATGATGTGGATAAATCAAAGCACCTTTATAATTTACCCAAGTTGATTTGATCTAAGGTACCATCGTACGAATATGGTTCTTGATCTGTTTCTCGGCATAATGAGAGAATGCGTATAAATAAATAGGAATTCGAAAATATTACATTTCGAATATGGCTTAATATTAATATAAGCACATAAACCAGAAAAACCAACGAAAAATTTTGATGTTAAAATTCTATTTTTTGTTTGGTTTGCTTACCAAAATGTTGTACAAATCGGTGGATATCGAACGAAAAGACATTTAACAAATCCCAAGAAGGATCACTACGTAGATTTGTCCTGGTGCAAACATATTTTCATCTACTGTCAAAGTCGCATGTGGCAATGTTAGGCCTTGATGTTGTAAACTGTTAAAGCAAAAGCGTTCTTCAATGGAAATTGATACATTGGGACATGTATGTCATTAACAGTTTATTTGGTGAATGTTTCACTGATTATTCTATTATCTGTACTGTCTTAATAAACATAATAGATGAAGAAGTTTTAATATGTATATAAAAAACAATTTGTGAATTTAAAAAAAAGTTGCTTATTTAGAATGACGGAAAAATAAACCATGACTAATAATAATAATTCTACAACACTCTACTTTTAATGAGATACTTTCAAACAAGACAAATAAGATTAGGAGATACAGAAGAATGTTTTGATAATTTAAAGAAGAATAAAAAAAGTGTTTATAAGTTTCGATACAACGTTTGACGGTCTTTCAATCCAAGCCCTCTAAATAAAATTTCGATATGGAAAAAGTGCAATATTTCTTAAAGATAAATTCTGTTTATTTGGATTAGTTTCTATTTCAAAGTTCTATTACTCTTACTATTTCGAATCTAATTTCGATTTCGATTTCGATTTCTATTTCTCCTGCTTAGGGAAATTGAAATCGAGAAATAAATCTATGTATTATTATGATATTATTATTATTGGTTTTCATGTGTCATAACTAATACATTTAACTCATATTTTAGATTCTGATATTAATAAATAAAAATACATACACAAAACTAAATTTTTTTGGGGAAATTCTTATAATTGAGTTCTTAGAATGTCTTCTTCTTCTTTCACAACTATAAAAAACCTTTTTTCGAATAAAATAAATCAGGGAGTAGTGCATGTGTTGCGTGAGTATTTTACCTATAAAGGAAATCATATAACATTATTAGAACCTTTAGATCTGCGTAGTGAAACTGTTTATGGGGGGGGGGATTATGAAATTGGTAAAAATATACCAACTTTAAATGTTTATAAATAGTAATTAATTTATATGTGGGCAACGCGCATTTTCAACTTCCTGATGAATAGGGAATAGGTAGGTATCGACTGTCTTCATCGGGTAAGTTATGTGGCTTGTAAATAGGAAACCTAATAAAAATATGATATTAGCACCACAAGCAGTTTAATTATACTAAATATTATTGTTCATCAGTGATTCTATTTAAAGTATTTTGGTCATTCTGTAAACTCTTACATGATGTTCTATAACAATATAATAATCTTGATATGGACAAGTTTACAATGCTTTGTTCCAAATACCCAAGGTCACCTATGCGTAAAAAATCAAACCAAATATCTTGTCAAACATATTTATTTGTAGATTGGTTTGTAAAGCGACTTTTTTATTTATCTTTATTAACGTTGATTTTTATCATTTTGATCAAAGAATTTTTGCTTTCTCTAATTTAACAAAATTGCAAGTTAGATCGTTAGAAAAATCAACAATCAATTAATCATCCAGTACCCCTAATACAAATGGTGTCATTTATGGCATAAAAGGTTACTCGTGGAAAAATATTTTCCCATTATGTATCAATAAATAAAATATTTTAAAGAAAAATTAAAGATTTTTAATATCAAAGTTTACAACTTACATTACCACCGCTAACAGTAACAACAAAAACAACAACAACAACAAATTTTACTGTAACTTCAAAAATATCAATTCTAACAAAATTTCCAGATGATTTAATAACAGATAACAATCAAAGATGTGATTCTTATTCAATATTGAGGTCAATCACTATCACCGTCATCTTCATCGACATCTTCATCAAATAACTGATACATCCTAACAAATTTATAGCTCAAGTTTCCTTTGGTATAATGGAAAAATCAATATGAAAATGTTTGCCATTAATTTAATTTGACCTCAAAGGATCTGATGTAAAATATTTGTTTTATTGTTGAACAGTGAGAAAATTAAGGTTTAATATATCATGTTTGCAATTATATTGTTGCCACCAATAACAACATCTTTAAAATACCATGATGCATGTCATCTAAAGATGACACTAAAATTGAACGATCTTTGAAAGCCAATAACTTCCAAACTAGGAATAGAATTAAAGCTAAAGGCCTAAGATTCATTTCTATCGGTTTACTTTTTTTATTATCATAAAATTTGTGAGTTATTGAGTTCAAAGCCGAAGAAGCATTTTATATACTGTATGTCTACATGTAAATTCCTGACTCACTTTTTATTGGCCAATTTATTTTAATCGTTGTAAATATAAAATCACGTTGAGAACGCGATTTTAAAATTAAATTCCCCTTAAATCCCTTAAATCCCTTAAATTGTTACATTTTTAAATTAGTTAATTGAAATAAATTTGTAAGTTGATCCAACTTTATCATACATATATTCTTGTGATATTTTTGTGATACCTTTTTTTTTTTTTTTTGAAATACACTATATTTTAGAGCTTGTATCTGAACTCTACCCCTATCTATTATCTGGATCAGATATCTAAATTAATATAAAAGATTCTGTGACAGACATCCAAATCAAAATTTGTGTATCCAGCCAGATTTATATCTATTTAATTAATTTGATTATCTGGATTCAGGCAGGTAATTGGCACAAACTCTAACATATTTTTGTAGATAAGTAGGAGGTTATGGTTAAACAGAGAGGCAAATTTTTTATTTATTAATCCTATAAAGGAATTTATAATGACAATGAAAATGGAAATAAGAATGTGTGGTAATATACTACTGTAATTTGTTGTATATAATTAAAAGTGGGGGGTGACGTCATTAAAGAATTCATTTCTTTTTTTTGGAAATGCATTCATCATTAACCAAAATTGCCACATAATTGTTGAGTAATGATTGTCACATGATCAACATAAAATATTTATTAAAAAAAGCATCATTAAAAATGATTTAAAAAAATTTTTGTGCATAATTTACTTTTATTGCATGCATAATTGACAAAATTTACATTTAATTAATTCAATTATTCTAATTATTTTATAAACAAATATTTTTATTGGTGCAGCTGTTGGCAATCATTTACTTTTTAAAGTCAAGTGATCGTTTTGACGTTTATAGATGACGTACACCATAGTAGATGAAAGTCCTCCAATTTTAATGATATATCAAATGAAAGCTTGGAACTTACTTTGTCACCTATGTATGACGCTTAGATTTTTATTTTTAAATTATATATTATATTTTAAATCGTTTTTTAACTTATCAAACATAAATCGTCGTCTAGTTTTAAACATAGGTTATATACCAGTTATCAATAGATGTTCATTTGGTGATTATATTAATTTTCATGATGTTAATCAGTCCTGAAAAGTCCGGACTAGACTTAAGTCTTAAAAAGGCCCAAACAAAATGTTATTTATTATATATAACAAATTAATTTAAGCCAAAAATTTTTATTAAAAATTGAAATCAGATTGGGTTCACTTTTTTGAAAATTTTGTGTGTTAAAAATATTTTTATGTCCAAACTTAACTTTGCAAAATTACATTCTACAGAACCATCTTCAATTTCTTGTTGATGTTGATGTTGATGTGGATATTGGGATTGAGATTGATGTTAAAATTGTTGATGCTGATGTATGTTGAGGTTGAAGATAGAGATGAAGATGATCAATCTTGAGTATAAAAACTGAATGTCATCATCATTTTTACAAATTCGTCATTATCATTTAATTCATCATTATTATATCATTGAATTCATTATCATTTCTATTTGTAGATGAAGATATTTGTTTAAAAATATTCTTTTTCTATTATTTATTTTTTTTTTGATTATCGTTATTACAAAAATTATTGGGACTTTTTAGGCTCCCTAATATCCTTATATGAGATATATAATTTTGTTTGATCTGTCATATTTTGCGGAAATTTTACAGTCGATTGCGTCCTGACCAGTAGTTTTTTCAGAATTTATGGGGTTTTCTTATCTGCATTAACTAATTATCTTATTATTATTAAGTTAAAAATCTAAAATATGTTAAAGTCAAATGTTAAGTATGAATGAAACTATTCACTAATTTAAAATTAAGATCGGCCGATCTTAGTATGTCGATTGGTTTATGGAATGTACATGGATAATTGGTTCTACATGTATCAACCAATTAGTATTAGTATTGGTATTTAGGTTTAAATATTATATCTCTGATAATCCCGTCTCACTATTAAAAATGATTATTTATTGGACATAGTGTCTAATTGAACTTCCCAAAGATACAATATCATTATAATAAATATATTCTCGATTAGGTGTTGGGCCCAAATTACTAAAAAAGGTAAATTAGAAATGCAATTGGCTGTGTTAATTAATATCCAAATTACCAAAAAAACCCACGTTAGACAGTCTGATTGCCAACTCTGGCAGTGGTTGGAAATAGTAGTAGTAGTAATAATAAAACAATAGAAATTCCATGGCTTTTCATCCTTTTCCCAATTTAGCGTTCCTTTTTCGAATTAATCTGTTGTACGATTGCGTTAGTTTTATTTATAAATTTTTTTGGTTTATTTTAAAATAGTGCGAAAAAAAAAAGCTTACTTTTTAAAAATAAAATTTATTAATTATTTATAAATCTAATAATACTGACTTATATGTATTATGTATTGAAATATTTGTACGACATTGCACGATCATTTGTATTCTATAAAAAAAAATTATAAAAATCCAGAAAATTTTTTGAAAAAATAATCTGAATGTAAAAACCGTTTATTTGTTTAATCTTTTATTCCCCCGTTTTTCTTCCTTCCTCTCCTACTTTGTAGTTATATTATTTACTAATAATAAATTACAATTATTTTTTATAGATTTATTTAATTAATTACATACTTATTTATTTTTGCAAAATATTTAACCAAAAATTTTATTTATTTTATTTTTATTTATTTATATTTTTATATATCTTGTATATACATAAAAATTTACATCCTAGATTCATTCATTTCATCATATTTTTTTTTATTCATTTAATAGAATATAATAATCATCAAATCATTATTTATTATATAATATCAAAATAATATATATATATTTTTCCTTCGTTAATTTCTTTTAAAAAAACAATTTTTTTTTTAATATGAGTAATAATTTTAATAATTTTAATAATAATAATAATCCCAGTAGTAGTAGTAGTAGTAATGATAATAGTAATAATGATCATGGATTAACTCTCCGTGAATCACATTCAACTTTATTTAATCCCGAAACGAGCACTATACGTAGTAATGATCCTTTACTTCAAAGTTCAATAAGTAGAACTTCTTCACCAAATCCATTAAATGATCATATCCGCGATAGTAATAATATATATTTATTACGTTCAAATTCACCATCGCAACCTTTAAAATTAGAAGATGAAAAATCTTTACCAATAACAATAGAATCAACTCCAATTCCTAATAATAATGATGATAATGATATCCATAAAGATTGGAGTTCGCCTCCACCAAACTATGAAGATTTAGAAATTAATAATAATACAAACAAGGACAATAACATAAAAAAACAAGAAACTACAACGGATCATACCATAATAGGAATTGATGCGACCGAAAATGATCGACATGAAGTCATCGCAAATTTACAAACTGACAAAAATATCAGAATGGGTGAGTAAACAAATTATTTAAATAATAATGGATTTATTCTATAAACACGGTCTTTTTTATTTATATACATTTCAAATTTTATTTCTTCTTTTTAATGTATTAGCATTTGTAAGAAAAGTATATGGAATATTGACACTACAATTATTAGCAACTATCGGTGTTACATTATGGTTTATGTTACACGAGCCAACCCACACAATTATAAATGATAAGTAAGTATTTTCATATTCATAAATTTTTTACATACATTCATGCATATATTCATTTTTTATTCATAAAATTTTACCTTTACCTTCTTTATATAGTCAATGGATATTTTTTGTGTCAATGATTTTAGCATTGATCACATTAACAATTTTATTTTGGCAAAGAAAAAGACATCCATTTAACATGATATTATTAATAATATTCACACTGTGTTTATCTTGCGGAGTTGCATCAATTGGTAGATATTTTCTTACTAATTAAAATAATCATAATAATAACAATTGATAATTAATAATAATAAATAATATTAATATTTTTACTTAATCTACAGTTTCTCTATACTCTTCAAAAGTTGTATTACAATCTTTTCTGATTACTTTTGGGGTTTTCGTTGCTTTGGAATTATTTACTCTCCAAACAAAGTTTGATTTTAGTTCATGGAGGCCATTTCTATATGCCGGCATATGGGTTGTAATATTTGCTGGTATGGTTGGTTGGTTATTTCCTTTTGACGCACACTACCATATGTTTATTAGTGGTGTGGCCGCATTATTATTCAGTGCATATATAATATACGATACCTATATGATATTTAATAGATTGAATCCAGAAGGTAATTAATTACTATTATAATTATTATTGTTATAATTGTTATTCTTATTAATTAACCGATTCAATTATTATCGTTAATTACAGAATATATTATGGCTTCAGTTGATTTATATCTTGATATTATAAATTTATTTGTTGCAATGTTAGCTCTTTTAACAGGAACATCTGATGGTTAATTAATTAATTAATTAATAAAAATAATTTTATCATCATCATCCTTGTTATATAAAATACAACAAAATATAATATGTAAATTCAATAGGTTGGTCACGCGGGCCGGGCTCATGTTCATGTGACCGACTTGTTGCTAAATGTTTATCATTAAAAAATTACATATCAATAATATATTCATATTATAATTATTTATTAAAAAGACTTTCTAAGGCATGTTACACTTTAAAGAAGCATTTTTTTTCTAATTTGATGTTGTAAGTCTCTCATTCTTGAACTATTTACTTTTATGTTGGGATTTTGTTGTGAATGCTGTCCATGGCAATTGTGTATGATATTTAGAATACCACAATTTTTTTTTTTAATTTTTAAAAACTTCTGCGGATTGTGTTACATTAAATGTAGCCAATAATCTATTGGCAAGATTTGTGCAGAGAAAAAATATTAAATAAAATATACCTGAAAGCATCTGGTTTATATTATAATTAACATGATTTTTTTATTGACGTAATTCTATTTTTATTGATAACCGAACATAAACAGACAACTTTTTTATTTTTATTATATTAGAATAATTCCATTTTTTAAATCTGAGGGAGATAAAAATTTTAGACTAAAAGAAAATTCACGAACTTTCTATGCATCCCTACACAATACAGAAATGTATTTATCCAATTGTTGAAACACATTTTTGGATGCAGACGAAAAAATTTTATTTCAATTATCCAAATTTAACAATTATTGTTGTTAAAATAGCACTACTTCCAATGCAACATGTTCACAAACAAATTTGATAAAAAAATAAATTGAGAACCAAAATATATTGAATAGTCACTTAATGGTCTTATTAAATGGTCCAGATGTTCAAAACTTTAATTTGGACATTGTCATAAAGAAAAATAAATAATTAATTATTCAATATAAATTTTATTAAAATAATAATTAAATAAAAAAGTTTTTTTATCTTAAATATTAATATTAATATTAAAATTTCCGAAATGGTCGAAATACCCGTAATCATCTAATCATGTGATCAGTTTCTGACCAGTAATTTCTTTGCCTTGGATTTTGTGAAGATGAAACAATAAATAATATCTATTGTCTTTAATGACAGAAGAAACTATTTCTTTCACTAATAACACATCTCCTATTATTACTTCGACTGATGGTACTTTAGCTATGCACCCCAAAATTGGTGGAAAACTGTATGAGATAGATGTATTAAACAGGGAAAAAGAATTTCAAAAGAGCATTGGAGTGCTACATGTAATTTTATGGAGAGTTTTGATATAGTCTCTGTTATGTCCAGCATATGAACATCCATCAAAGGATATTCTTTCTAGTTGCCTTTTGTCACAAGAAACAACTTTTGCTAGTTGAGCAATAATTAGAGACTTAAAAAAATTGACTTACAAGCATTAATTGAACTTGGTTGTTATAAAATTTGTTTATTTATTTGCAATTTGATTTCAAACTAACTTTATTATTATTAGCAATTGGTGATGATTGGTGTAATCCTTCCAATGAATCAATTTGGTATATGCTCTTGATCACTCTCAGTATCTGTAGAGCCTTTGAACTTATCAAATGAAAGGAGATTTTGTCTTAGGAAATGGATATAATCTATAATAAAAATAGGTTAAAAATTAATCGATTGTTTATCTGATATAGTTTTACCTTTTTTCAATACATAATAATAATAATGAGTAATTAATTCATCACGTGTAATAAAACCAGTCACCAATCAAAATTCTAAAACTTAGTCATGTGAGAACAGTGTCACGTGAAACCGTCTCATCGCGCGCGATTAATTTAATTAATTATACTCGGGCTAAGTGATTGTCCGACTTAGTGCTTATCACGACTTTATATACCGTCAAATATCGTTATAACGAACTTACTAGTCGCGTTATAACACAAAAACAATTTAATCTTCAGTAAAAATCACTTCGAAATCAACATAGAATAATGTCACACTTGATATTGATTCTTGAAATGGTCTCAAGAACTCTTTTTCCTTTTTTTGTAAAATAAAATTATTTTATTTATTTATCAACATGATTACTGGTTGTTATTTAAAACAATATTATAAGATAAAGATTTGCTGGATCATGTTTTTAATTTTTTAATTATTAATTTTCTAGAAATTTCATCCAAAGCAATATTATGTGGAATTTTGAAAATTTTAATCGTTTAAAATTAAAAAAATTCTAGATGATAAAAAACATTAAATTTCATATGCACAACTGCAAAGACCAATACAAATAGCTACTATCATAATCATGTAAATTTTAAATTAACGAATCAGAATTTTGTTGCGAGTCGATTAAATTTGTTTGAATACTGTTAATACAAGATGCTTTTGTTTAATGTTATTATTTAATCGTTTGATTTTGGGAAGAAAAGGAATAGGAAAACTATTTACGGTATAGTCTGTCATGGCATCATGGAATTTGCAGCCATATATCTAATGGTTGCGGTTTTGCTGCATTTACGGACGGTGGTATTAGTATTATTATTATAATAATTTCTGTCTAGCAATTCCGACAAGTATATAGGAAACACGCGAAGATTTATTTGGCGATCTCTTTAAAGAATTAATTATAATAATAATATTATTTTAAAAAAAAAATATTCATCAGGCTAATTTTTTTAAATTTTAATTAATGATTTATTTAAAGAAAAATGGAGTTTTTAATTGTAAATCGAGAAAAAAACATAATAAAATATTATTTTTTATTTTAGACAGATTTTTTATTTTCGTTAGATTGATTTTCTATAATCCTTTCGTATTCATTTAGTCTATCAGTTAATCTAACATATTCAGCATGTTGTTGTTCAGCTTGTTTTTTCAAAATCTCATGATCTTTGGATTTTAAAATCTCTTGTTTCAATTCTTTTTTCAACCTTTCATTTTCTTCTTTCAAAGCTCCATCTGTTTTATTCAAATTTATGTTTTCCTTATTAGCGGCCTATCAGTTATAAATTCATGATTAATTAAATATCCATAAAGAGAGATATGTAATGTATACAATATGTACATATTTGTTTTCAAATACCTCTTTTTTAATAGCATCTAATTGATCTTCAATTTTCAGTAGATCTAAAACTGACATGTATGTTCTATTCAAAATTCTTTTTTAATATTTTTAATAATAATAAGAGAGGATTAGACAAAATCTAATTATGCAATACAATAAATATTTATAATTTATTATACTTACAAACTTAAGAAGAGTGTAAATCCAGTGAGATACCTAGTAGAAATACATATATTGAATTTGATATATATGTTAATATATATTTTAACAATGTAACTATTATGTGTATATATTATTGATATCTTACATATTACGCTGATTGTAGAATCTTTTTGCTGCATGTGAAGCTTCAGTTATTGCATCAGAATGTTCTTGGGTATTATGCGGAGAGAAACTGCGATTACACGCATCTTATCAAAAGAAAAATATAGAACGAGTGAAAAACATTGATAATAATAAAACCATAATCTTATAACTCTGGTTATATTATCATTATATTACCTAGAAATAGGATCCCAACAAAACTAAAAATAAATAAATGTATTCAATAATTTGGTATAAATCTATACTTTATACCATATATATTTTATAAACAAAAAGAAAAAACCTTACACAAATGCAAATTTAAAGGTCAAATGTGTTTTTGAAACCTAGAAAGTAAAATATACGAAAGTTATAAATTTCTTTGCAAGAAAAATAAATAAATGTTGAATAATATTAAATAAAGCTTGCCAATTCTGATTCTGATATCCAACGCAACACTGCACGTCTCCATTTGCGAGGAAAAGGTAACTTTTAGAATAATTTGTTAAAACCAACAAATCATTAATAACAATTAATTACTTGTAGTAAAAAATTAAAAAATAATGTATACTTACAATTAACACTACGAATGATACTGCCTAAATATTCAGAGAGATATGTTAATATTTTCTCCCTTGGTAATAATGAAAATACAATATTAATATCAATCAATACTAGTTAAATTACCTCAAGAATAAGCAAAACGAAAACTAAAACATAATACAACGTCATTATTATATTCTTTTTTTAAAAAGGACAAACAACTGTTTGATTCAAATGATCGGCGTTAACCAAGATTTGTAATGGTCGAATGTATCACATGCACCCTTTTTTTAAAAAAAATTCCGCGATATATGGAGTTTTACCAAGATCATAATAATAAAATATTAACTAAATTTCATTTTATTCATTTATTCATAGTAACCATGGTTATACAATGAACCCTGAGAAGAATTTTATTGGTTACACGTGACACTAATAAAAAATTTATTGTAAAATTGATTGAATTTTATTTTTTTTTAAATTAATATATCAATCAACTGCATTCATATCAGCCGATTTGTTTTTTTGGGCCTTTTTTCAAACCTTATGTCTTATTGTGTCTCGATGTTAAACACGAGTATTTTTAATGTGCAAACTGGTTGGTAGAATGATAATTACCCTAAAAAAAATTATTTGCTCCGCTAAAAAAACTAATTTACTATCCATCAATGACCCCACCTCAAAACCAATGGGTTTTTGCTAGTATGAAGTATTCATACCGTACTGGATTTTGGGGTTCAAACAAAATCAGTGCATATGTAGGAACTTTCTTGCTATCATCATCTTCATTATCAGTAGGTAATTTTGGTTGTTTTTTATATATTTCAACAAGTTCTTCATAAATTGACTCTTCTTCTGGATCATTTAAAATTCTTCAATTTGCATTTGATTAGATAGGTTTAGAGTTGTAAGCATCTGAGTAAGTTCATTTAATGTTGGCGCTTGCTAAAGAGGCTCGATAATTCAACATTCATGGTATCCAGGATATTTTTAGTATAACTCCAACAATTATGGATGGTGGAAGGTGTGATTTCTTCCAACTTTTAATAATACAGCATATCCTGCAATACATCCGCTTTTAAATTTTTTGTATCATTTTCCTTCTTGAACTTGATCTAGGATCCATTTAATATGCAAATTATGATAACTCCAGCATCCATTGGTTAGATTTTTGAAGTGGTATTTGGGGATGGAAAAAATGAACATCAACGTTCGAAAAAACTAAACCATATGTCTTATGGCTTGGGTTATTATCAAAGAGCAATAATACCCCGCTGGTCTCTATATTTTTTAGCAACCACTTTATCAAATTCTTGGAGTCGGTCTTGAAAAATAGTAGTTAACATCCAAGCCTTTTTATTATTACGATATGTCATTAATAAGTTTTTAAGATTAACATTAGTAAAGCATCGTGGTTTCCAATTATAATTTATGAGATCATCAGCATTTGCACACAAGCCTTTATTTTTTTTTCACGGCCAGAAAGTCTCTGTGTGGCCAATGATCTGTCTGGCTCTAATCTGTAAAAAAAGACCTGTTTCATCCATATTGTATATTCTTTCAACTGAGTAATAACATTAATGTATCGCTCAAGGGCATTAACTTGTTTCAATTGTTCTTTAGAATTTTCTTGTTGCAGTAAAAAAGCATTCACATTTACTTTTCAATAGTGGTAAGGCATCGGTAGCGACTACTAAATTAGCTGAAGATGTTTCTCCATGAAAGCTTTTGTTGACGAATTCTTTAAATTTTTGGAGCCATCCAGCAGAAAATCCCAATGTTCCGTCTGGAATTCCTAAGCCGCCTGCTAATAGCTTGGTTTTTTCAATTCGCTTTATCTTGGTAGATTAATAAATTATTGTTGTCATATCTGTAATGTCATAATTATAATTGTTCCCAAAATTATCTCCGTAATTACTTGAACTCTGGCTTAATACGGTGCAGATCATCTATAATCATTAATTGCTTATAGTAACAATTGATCAACTTCAAAATACTAAAACAAAAAAAAACTATATCATTTTAAAAAATTTAACCGATAAGTTTTATTGTTCATGACTCAAGCTTCAAAACCTATCAGTGTTGTGTAATCTTACTGGTTCTAGGACAAAACTAGGATTTTTATATTTTTTTAACGAATTTTTATCCAGTTTATGTTAACAAGATGCTCCAGAGACCTATTAATACTAATTTCGATATAATTAATTTTTATACATTATATATGTCCACAAGGACCTGTAGGCATCAATTTACAACACATTGTAATCCAAGAAAGAAAAATTTCGTCAGTTAACAAAACTATAAATTAATAAAATTTTCAAATTAAACAATTATTTTATGATTTTATAATTTTTCTTTTTTTTTATATAGAGACCATATTTTTGAATCTCATATAAAATTTTCGATTTAAACATTTAAATTTATAAGATAAATTTTCAAAAAAAAGATGTCTGGTATATTTACACACATTGGTTCAATCATCAGTGGAATCTGAGAAAAGCTCAGTGGTGTTGACAATAGATTTCCAGAGCAAGCACTGGCTCAACCAGAAATCCAATCCCCTATCATAGAAGAAATTCGTAAGAGACATAGTGGGAGACCATTTATTGGGCAACCAACATGCATTGGTTTGGGAGAAGTATTAAAATCTTTCAAAAAGCCCATTGATATTATCAAACAATCTATCCCTTCAAGGAAAGGTAAGGAGAAGGAAATAGTTCCAGAGTCTCCTGCTGAATCAAGCAGTTGAGCACAAAGAAGAGAAGAGGCTAGAGTCCAAAAGAAGACTGAGAAGACTGAAAAGAAAAGGCCTACAAACGTTCTAGAAAAAGAAATAATATTCAGAGAGATGAAGATAACTGAATGGATGATGCAAAGAAATATAATCACTATTCATAGGGGAATAGTACCAGAAGATAACGAAGTAAATAAAGATGAATTATTACTTCTTGAAAGTGTCCGAGAGAAAATCAAGAATGTTTTAAGATTAGAGCAATCAAAGAAAAAAAGAATTCGATTTTCAATCTTATTACAAGTAACTATGGAGAAGACAGTTGCAGAAGCAGATGAAGATGGCATTATATATATGAAAAAACATCTAGAAGACTTCACATTCAAAACTACAATGGATTACATCTTGATTGAAAGTGATATTAATGGTGAACTTATATCTAAATCATATGATGAAATATGCCGGGGAATTGATACTTTCATTCAGAATGCATCTGGATTTAAATTTAATAAAGGAGTATATATTGATGTTCAGATAGCTCAATATAAAATTGTCAGAGGAGGAAGCTATATAAAGACTCCTGAAAAGCTTGCTAATATAAAGGGAACTATAAATCCTAATAATAGTAAAACAAAAGATAATGAATGTCTCAAACATGCCATATCAGCTTTTAACTCACATAGAATTTCAGAAGGTAAGTTAGAACATTTGGAAAGATTATCAGTTTTAAAACCATGTAAAGATCATGTTAACTTTGGCGATATACTAGATGGAAAGCCAGTCCCAGTAAGCAAAAACGTTTTTGAAAAGCTTGAAAAGTTAAACCAAGAATACTATTTCAATGTAAATGACTGGGATGATAAAGCAGGCATGCAACCTCTTATAATTTCGAAAAATTTTACAAGAAAACATGAGGTTAATCTTCTAGTTCTCAATGAAGAGTCTATAGGTGGAAAGGAAAAAACACATTATTTATGGGTTAAGAATCCAAGTAAGCTTATATTTAGCAATACTAAGGATAATAGAAAGAAGAAATTATGTACCATATGTGGGCAATACTTCTCATCAGAAATAGTACTTAGAAGGCATCAAAAGTATTGTTATGCTCATTTAGATGCACCTCAATTTACAGAGCTTCCAGAAAAAGATAATAATAAATTACATTTCAAAAAATGGAAGCATATGATGAGAGCCCTTGCATAATATATTTGGATTTTGAATCATATAACAATAAATGTCCAGATGGAGAAGTATATAGAGGACAGATTAAAAAATTAACTGAGAATGTTCCTAACAGCTACCATATTATAATAAAATGGAGCAATGGGGAAGTATGGTCAAATGATTATCCTTATAGAGGAGAAAACCCTACAGAACATTTTATTAAGGAACTAGAAAATCAATATGAAAATATTAAAGATAAGCTTGCAGACAACAGACATCAGAAACCTTAAAGACAAACCAGAATACAAAGAATATGAAAAATCAATGATCAATTTTGAAAAGGCGGATAAATGTTGGATATGCATGAAAGGATTCCAAGGAAAATCTTGCAGAAGGAAACAGATTGAAATCAATGGCACAAAAGATTACTGATATTAAGAAAAGAAAAAAAGCTATGGATACCACAATGTCAATGATTCAAGAAGCAACTAAAAATTCAAAAGTATGGGATCATGATCATATCTCAGGAAAATACTGAGGAGCGGCACATTCAGGATGTAATCTACATCTAAAAATAAATCCAATAAAAGAACAAATCCTGGTTATATTCCATAACTTCAGAGGATATGATTCTCACTTAGTATGTCAATCAGCAGGTAAGGCTAGTAGCGATCAAATATTGGTAATAGCAGAAAATATCGAAAAATATAAATCAATGACTATAGGCAAGTTCAAGTTCATAGATAGTATCCAATTTATGAATACTGGACTTCAAAAATTAGTAGAAAACTTAGGAGCAGTACCATGCAATAATAATGAATGTAAAGAACATAAATTTAGAATTGATAAAAACCAATGTATGTGAAGACCTGAAGCTTTCAAGACTCTCAATAAACTTATAGGAGATACTGATAAAGTAACATTATTACTAAGAAAGGGAGTATATCCATATGATTGGGTTGATTCATCTGGAAAATTTGGGTCCCGCCCAATCGACTGACAGACATTATACCAACAGCTGTTATACCAACAGGATGTTTTACCGACAAGATGTTATACCGACAAGACATTATACCAACAGGACATTATACCAACAGGACATTATACCAACAAGTCATTTCATAGTGCAATTAATCAATCTAGCTGTCTAATAAATGGCTTAACCACTTAAACAGCCTAGCCGTCTAATAAATGGTTTAACAGACTTGAACAGCTTAGCTGACTAATCAGCTAACATCATCAGATATATTAATATATATTATATATGCCATTTCTTAATATTAATGGGTAATGATAATGAACTGATATGGTAGGAAAACAAAGAAATACAGTCAACCCCTCTAAGTGCACCCTCCTTGGGAACATATTATTACTTCTCATGAACGTGCATTTAGAGAGGGTGTGCATTTAGAGGGGATAATTTTATAAGCTCACTATAAGTTTGTGAATGAGACATGGCATGCATTTAGAGAGGGTTTACATAGTGAGTGCATTTAGAGAGGGTGCACTTAGAGGGGTTGGCTGTATTATGCTAAATTGATAGAATATATTAGAAAATGACTTGTTGGTATAATGTCCTGTCAGTATAACGTCTTGTCGGTATAATGTCCTGTCAGTATAACAGCGTCAGTATAATGGCTGTCAGTATAATGTCTGTCGGTCAATTGGGGTAAACCCGGAAAATTTAATGCAAAAGAACTTCCCTCAATAGAATACTTTCATAGTACTCTTAGTGGTACTATAACACCAGAAGACTATAAACATGCCAATCTAGTATGGGAAAAATTTGGATGTAAAACATTTGGGGATTATCATGATATTTATCTCAAAGCAGATGTAATGCAACTCTGTGATGTGTTTGAAACATTCAGAGATACTGCAATGGAATACTATGAAATAGATCCAGCATACTATATTTCAACACCATCTTTTGCTTGGGATGCTATGTTAAAATACACCAATATTGAGTTAGACTTATTTACAGATGCTCTTATGCATGATGTTACAGAAAGTCAAAAACGTGGTGGTGTATCTATGGTTTCAAAAAGATACGGTAAAGCAAATAACCCAAAATGCTCAGGATATGATAAAAATCGTCCAAAAAAATACTTAATGTATGTAGACACAAATAATTTATATGGATGGGCAATGTCTCAATATCTCCCAAGTGGTGGTTTCAAGTGGATTAATCCAAATACTGCTCCAGATATTATGAGTATCCCAGAAAACAGTCCAAAGGGATATACATTTGTTGTAGACTTAAAATATCCTAAAGAGCTAGATGATCTACATAATGACTACCCACTAGCTCCAGAAAATATCGAAATTACAAGGGATATGTTATCAAAAAAGCAAAATGAAATAATTAATAAAAAAATCAAAATAATAGATCCAAAAACTGGTAAAGAAAAAGAAGTAAAAGAATGTGCTTTTGTAAAAGGTAAGAAGCTATGCCCAAACCTTATGGATAAAAAGGAATATGCAGTCCATTACAGGACACTACAATATTATGTAAAAATGGGTATTGAAATTACTAAGATTCATATGGTATTAGAATTCGATCAATCTCCCTGGCTTGCACCATTTATTAACTGTAATACTGATATGAGAAAAAATGCTAAGAATGAGTTTGAAAAAGACTTCTTTAAATTCATGAATAATTCAGTATATGGAAAGACTATGGAAAATATTCAAAATTATACTGACATAAAGTTAATAAAGCTCAAAGATGACTGGCAATCAGAATGTGCTGTAATTAAGAATTTATCCAAACCTAGATGCAAAGATTTCAGAGCTTTTAATGATAACTTATGTGCGGTACATCTAGGTAAGGAAAAAGTAGTACTTAATAAGCCAATGTATGTAGGATCAGCTGTATTAGATCTCAGCAAGCTCTGGATGTATCAATATTGGTATGATTATGTTAAGGTAGAATATGATGGAAAAGCAAGTCTTTTATATACTGATACAGATTCTCTTGTATATGAGATAGAGACTGAAGATATCTATACTGATATGGCTAAGAATTCGGAATTATTTGATTTTAGTAATTATCCTAATACTCATCCTTTATACAATGAGGAAAATAAAGCAGTTATAGGTAAATTCAAAGATGAATGTTGTGGAATGCCAATGTGGGAATTTATAGGTCTCAGAGCCAAGATGTATGCATTTGAGATTGAGAATGGACAAATTACTAAAAAGGCTAAGGGTATATCAAAAAATGTAGTAACCTCAGCCTAAAACTCCTGGTAAAAGAGGACGTAAAAAAAAGTTGGATTAATAATTAAGCAGACTTATTGATTTAGAATCAATTAATAGTGTACACCTTTGATTGCTTTTTTTGCTAATTCTCTATAAATTGTATATAGTTTGATAATCTTTGTAGCAACTTTTGGATGATACTTTCTTTTTATACTCCAACACATCAGATCAAAGTCCTCCTGTTTACTAAAGGTTTATATATGTGGAAATGGAAACTTTCTATGAGCTAAATGTATCATATGTATTTCTGGAACATGAGATATTTCTAAATTGCGTAGATGATACTCAAATCTTGTTGGATATTTAGCAAATCTATGATTTGGATCATTATGTTCATTCTTTGTGGTATGTATTATGTCTTTCAATAATTTAGATACCACCTTTACATATATATCCTTACATTCAATGTATTCTTTTGAATAGTGTTCCATTTTTTTTTATAAAATCTTGTTGAGATATATATAATAAAATAAAAAGTTCTATTCAAAAATTATGATTAAGACTTAAAAAAAATATAACGTAAAACAAATATGCTTTACTGATAATGATTTCATTCAGATTCGATTTCTTCTATTTCCTTTATAAAATTATTGATTCTATCGGTGGTATAATACTTGCTCTCTGGATTTAAATTTCGGTTCTTTAGTTCATTGTATCTTGGAATAATGCACCTTCTCCAGTCTGGAACCTTTTCCCCCTTATTTATAGCATACTTCCCTGATGAAATAGCTTTAGCTCTTGGTCTCTTATATTCTGTTTTCTTCTCTTTATACTCTACAATCTCTCTTACCTCTACTAGATCTCCTGCCTCAAATGGGTCTTTGGTGTCATCTAGATTAGAAATAGCTTTTGCAATATAGTTGAAAGTTTGGGTAATATATGCGTACATTTTTTGTTTTGTTTTTATATAGATCACTGAAATGTTTAATTTGAAAATTTTATTAATTTATAGTTTTGTTAACTGATGAAATTTTTCTTTCTTGGATTACAATGTGTTGTAAATTGATGCATACAGGTCCTTGTGGACATATATAATGTATAAAAATTAATTATATTGAAATTAGTATTAATAGGTCTCTGGAGCATCTTGTTAACATAAACTGGATAAAAATTCATTAAAAAAATATAAAAATCCTAGTTTTGTCCTAGAACCAGTAAGATTACACAACAATCAGCTGGTTTTTTCTTAAACTGAAAATTGGCAGAGCCTTAGCATTTTGAAAATTCCAAATTTTGTTATACATTTAAGAA
>CAJVPN010000635.1:0-23791 GCA_910592215.1 Entrophospora candida
GTGTTGTGGACACAGAATGCCAACCCTGCACAACATGATAAATATCAGATTTGTTCATTTTACTATTTTTTTGGAAATAATTTAAGGACATGATGTTGGTCTTTTTCAAAAAAAGTTTTCATTTATGCATGGTCTTAGTATTATTATTACTTGAGATGATGCAATCATTTGTTATAAATAATAATATCAAATAAATGATACAACAGTGGAGGCAAAAGCAAGCACAACAAAAAAGACAAGTAATGTTTTATTTATTATTAATAATAACAATATATCTCCTTCTCATTTTTTATGCTTTACTTTAATGATTTCTATCATTTTCCCTCTATAATTAATTTTTTGTTAGTAGAATTTTTTAAGCAACACAAAACACATTTTCCTCCACCAAGTAATTTTGTAAATTTCACTAAATGAAAGGTTTGTATCCAACTCAATTTTTTTATCAAGTAATTGCATAGATTTCAATTTCTTAATCAAATATTGTTATCCATAGAGGTTTTTAGAATGCCACATCAATAAATCATTCATGTGATCAAGACCAACTCCAAAGGGTGAATCATGGAAGCAAATTTTTATGATCAGCTATTTAATATGTGATCATTATTAAAATTAGATGATTATAAGATGCGTAGAAGCAGCATTAACCATTGAAGATCACACGCACATGGGAAACTGTCCTTTAAGGGCTTGAATGGTTAATACATTATTCCCACCATCCTTTATGTACAAAAAAGGCTGAACTGACTGCCACTCCGAGGATATGATGATGCAATAAAACGTCAGGAGGAGCGCTTGGGTTCTGAGTTTTATTAAATTGCATCACTGTCAAGGAACCTCTCACTTGTCCAAAGCCTTCAAAGGACTAGATCTTCTTCACCTGTGAATAATATTCAACAGCGTGTGAGTCGTGTTGCAAAAGCAACTTAACCAGTCATACTTTGAAAAAGGAAATTTTTATCAAATCTGACACCTATGTTCAGGGTTGGTGTTGTGGACACAGAATGCCAACCCTGCACAACATGATAAATATCAGATTTGTTCATTTTACTATTTTTTTGGAAACGATTTTTAAGGAGCTGACTTGTGTTCCTACATGCAAAAGAAGTTCGGATTACAGCATGATGAGAATAATCCGATCCACTGATAAAATCGAGCTTACTCTCCATTTTGCCAAATCTTTACATTCTAACTTGTCAGGACATGACGTTGGCCTTTTTCAAAAAAAGTTTTCATTTATGCATGGTCTTAGTATTATTATTACTCGGGATGATGCAATCATTTGTTATAAGTAAAATAACATCAAATAAAATGATACAATAGTGGAGGCAAAAGCAAGTAACAACAGAAAAGACAAGTAATTTTTTATTTTTTATTATTAATTGTTAATATTAATATCTTCAACTTCCATATCTCCTTCTCATTTTTTATTCTTTACTTTAACGATTTCTATCAATTTCCCTCTATAATTAATTTTTTGTTAGTAGAATTTTTTAAGCAACGCAAAACACATTTTCCTCCACCAAGTAATTTGTAAATTTCACTAAATGAAAGGCTTCCGTAGATTTTCAATTTCTTAATCAGTTTTATTCGAATTATTCGTTTTATTTGTTTATTTGAATAGACTTTTAACGTAATTCGAATATTCAAATTCAAATAATTTGTCCGAACCATTAAAGGCGAGATATTATAATAACAATAGTAAATCATAGTAATAATAATTATATTAATAATAACGATAATAGTAGTAATAATAATACCGGAAAGCTTGGTGTCTGAAAAAAAATTTCGTGGGATTTATTTAAGTTCTTAGCCGGCTAACATCACTACATGATGACAATAATAGGTATCAATTAATAAAAATTTAAAAGTAATCAAATATACTGTTTAACTGTTAACCCGTTAATGTTATTACCACCAAAAGAGTTGTTTGTCACGCGCTATTCAGTTCTCCACCGATGTAATTAAAAAAACACCAAGCCAAATTTTTCCTTATAATGTCTCATTACATATTGTTACCATTAATATCACCAGAAAGAAAAGGAATTTGTATTCAAAATTAATAATGAAATGTATAATAACACCCTGGTTAATTCTGATAAAGAAAGTAGAAAAGATTATTTTTTTTCATTAGACAAAAAAAAACAAGGAGCTTTCTGAAAATGAAAAAGAATATTGTAAAGAAAAATTTATTTATGGGATTGAATTAAGAAATGCAAGAGATAAATCAGGCAAACTAAAAGAATGTAACAATTGCAAATTGACAAAATATTCTGATAGATTCTGTGAAGGTTGCATTAGTTTACAATTACAGAGTCTTTTCATTACTTGGACATCTGGAAATAACATTGTTGATAACTTTATTCAACAATGTCAAATGAAATCAACGATATTTTAGAATGGATACCTTTTGAGCAATTTTATAATATAACAAAATTAACTGAAGGTGGATTTAGTTCAATTTATACTGCTGGATGGATAAGAGGTTGTATAATTGATTACAATGAAAATAAAAAGGAATTCGGCTATTTAGGAGAACAACTAGTAGTATTAAAAAGTTTAAATGATTCAAGTAATCCAGGAAAAGGCTTCTTTGATGAGGTTGGTAGTTGTTATTTAAACAATACTGTATTGTATAATATTAATTGATTTTATTTATTTTCAGGCAATGAATTATTGTAAAATTAAATCAGGGTTGATTATTGAGTATTATGGTATAACTAAATTCCCAGATAATGGAAATTATGCAATGGTTTTACTTTATGCTGAAGAGGAAAGTTTAAGAGATTATTTACAAAAAAAACATTTAAATTTAACATTAAAAGACAGAATTACAATATTTAGATATTTATGTGATGCATTAAATGTTATACATCAAAAAGATTTAATTCATTGTGATTTACATAGTGGTAATATATTGGGATTATGTGGACCAGTTGATGAAAAATCATCAGATAAAGTCTATGTAATTGTACCATATGTTGCACCTGAACTATTTAGAGGCAAAAGAACACCAAAGAATCCGATATTTATAGTGTTGGGATGTTAATGTGGGAAATATTTGCAGGTCATACACCACTTGATGATAGAGCTCACAATCGTCGTTTAATTTTTGATATATGTGAAGGTTTACGACCATCAATATTACCTGAAATGCCTAATGATTATGCACAAATGATGGGGAAGTGTTGGGATGCGGATCCATCAAAAAGACCAACTAGTAGAGAGCTTGCTATTTTTGCTATTGATAAACATCAGGAAATTCGTGAAAATAATAATAATATCAATAGTAGTGTTATTGTTAATAGTAGTAGTGATTCGCAACAACTACACAAATCACATCCAGATGCATATCATAAAAGTAGAATATTAGATGAAAAGATTGCTAAATCTAAAAGCTTGAAAAGTTATGCAAGTAATAATTCATTAAATAATCTTGATTGTAGCACTTTTCTCTAAAATGTTAACAAAAGGCGAATAAAAAATTTCGTTATTAATTAATTGGAAATTACCATCCATTAATTATTACTAACAATATTTTTGATTAATAACATTATATTTAGTAATAATATATAGTAAAAGAAGTTAATTTACAGTTCACTCTCTCACTATAACGGATCATTGAGACTAAAAAAATATCCGTTATAGAGAATCCATATAAAAATTTTGGACAAATTTTTCTATATATATGAATTGACTCCTTTTTAAAGCTAAATTGAATGGTGGTGGTTTTTTAAAAATTTTAGCTTTCGAGTATAGATGATCTGCATTGTATATTTGGTTGTTCAAATTTGATTAAAATTTGTTTAACGTTCCTAGCATAAACTCATGTTGTTCAAATTTTGATAATGATGCACCACATCTATAGTAGCGCGAAAATTAGAAATTGCATGCAATTTACAGAGCAAAAAAAAATAGTGTACCAGTACAGAATCTCTACCAACTGCAAAAAAGTCACATTTTTATATATTTTGTATTTTGATGATGCATCATCATCATTAAATTAAAAATAGCAATAATTTATTTAAAATCTTGAATAGTATTATTTTTTTTTTTTTTGGAAATAAAAAAAATCTCTCAAGTACCATAGTATCTATCTATATAAGTATGTATAAATAAATAAATAAATAAATAAATAAATAAATAAATAAATAAATAAATAAATAAATAAATAAATTTACAAAGTTGTATTGAAAACACAAATTAAAAATTTTATTAATTAATTAATTTACCTCCAAAATTTCCCATTCCAGGTTCAATAAATAAAGTTTCAGCATCAAGTTTTTGATCAATCATTGAAGTGCAAACCTTTACTTTAGGAAATGCGTTTGAAATCACATGTAAAGCTAATGGTGTTGCAATAAAAGATAAAAAAACTATTTTGTCCTTTTTTTTTAAAAAAAGAAACTTTTAAATAATTTGATTAAAAAAAACTTATAAATAATAGATTATTTAAATAATTTACCTCGGGTACACTGTGATCAAGTAAAACTCTAATTGCCATTAATGCTGCTGCTCCGGTTGCAATTTGTGCATCCTAAAATATAAAATTTATTATTATATTATTATTATTATTATTACTATTATTATTATCAACTTTATTGTTATCTTACCATGAGTAGTACACTACATTCATTAATCTTATTAGGAAGCTTAACAAAATGAAGCTATCATAAACAGTCGTACATGTATTTATTATAATAAATAATAAAGTAAAAGTAAAAAATAAATAAAAACAAAACAAAATAAAAAATATACCGATGGTTCACCAGTTTTTGGATCAGATTGTATTAAAATTTTTCCAATTAATGAATCTTTGACAACTCTTCGAAGTCCAGTTTCCATAGTTCCACCAGCACGAAGAATTGATACACCACAAAGCTAAAAGCATAAAAATTATATATTTACATGTATATTTATATATATATATATATATGAAAAACAAATAATAAACACACACCTTTTGTTCCCATATTTTACCAACATATGGTACATTAAGTGGGGTTATTACTTTATGTTCTTTAAAACAAAATTCAGAAAGACCTCTAAAATTCAATAAATCAAATTAGAAAAAGATTCTCATTTTTTTGATTTTTTTTTTTAAAAAAACTAATACCTCTCCACCAATAATGTTGCCAATCTTTCTGAATAAAATATAAAATCATCACGTTGTGTTTCTTGATTTCGAATAATTGTATGCATACACTAAAATAAATATTGATGAGCGGATATAATCTTAAAGTCTTAAAACAAATAGATATATATAAGATTAAATGGACAGATGGATGGATACTTTTAATTGCCGTGTCTGATCCAACAAAACTACGTTATTTGGTAGATCTTTGCCACAATCTTTTTTCGCAATATCCCATCGAAAATTATATTTATGTTCATTAAGTTGACGTTGTATATGTTTTGTAATTAAATCTATGGCAACTTCATTGTCTCGGCCACGTGGAATTATCTGACAATATTTGTAATTTTTTTAACATAGAGATGATAATAATCTTTTTTTTAAAAAAAAACTTACAACATCAGCGTTTTTAATACTGGGTTGAACGTATCGTTCAAATGATGGTTTAACAAATCGTTGATATTGCTATTAATTAATCAATTAATCAATTGATTATTAAAACTAAATTTCACAATAAAATGATATATATTAATTATATACCTGTAAAATACCTTCAATATCACGACCTCTTTCTTTAATATCACGATTTACTTTATATTATATACATGTGTATAATTTAATAAGGAATAATTTTCTTTTGATCATATTAATAAAAATTTTATTGACTGATATCTTAATCTATTCATTTATATTTATGTATATATTTATATAAATATACTTACTTCGACGAATAAGCCTTAAATCTGCATCAGTGTCCACAAAAATCTAATAATAAACGAATTAATTCTAATTTTGAAAAAAAAAAAAACTATTTATAATAATAAATAAATAATTGTAATAACTTTTAAATCCATTAAATCGACAATTCTTTGATCATAAAGTGCAAAGACTCCTTCAAATATAATAACATTTGCTCCATAAAAAGTAGTTGATTGAGGTAATCTTTAGACAGAAAAATTTCCCTTGTTAATTGTTATATAATGATGAAAATAATAAATTTTAAGATATTCATTAGATGTACCGAGAATGAGTTTTAAAATCATAATTTGGAATCTCTACACGTTTTCTAAATAAATAAACAAAATTATTATTATAGAATTAATCTGATTTAATAAGTTTTTATTTACTACTAATTTATTCATTACCCTTCTTTCAAATCTTTTAAATTCTCATACAATAAATCAAAATCACATGAATCAGGATGATCAAAATTATGATTACTATTTTTATATTTTATACAATTATAAAATTTTAATTAATTCATATAATGAAATTTCTAATTATCCAAAATAGTGGTAATGATTCCTTACTTATTAAATGCGTTTACTTTTTGTTCAGGTGTTAATATTTTATAATAAGAATCCATGCTTAAAAGGAAGGCCCATGGCACATTAAGATTCTCAATGATACGCCTTTGATTGAAATAAAATATTATAAATTAATTACTCTTATTACAATTACTATGGTTATGTTTTCGTTGTTATCGTCAATGTGATATTTTTGAATTTGTAAAATCAAAGAATAATTGATAATTACTGTGATACACTAGTTTTTCCACTTGCACTGCCACCTGAATATAAATAAATCAAAAGTAAATCACCAATTCGTCAATTCATTCATTCGCTCAAACATTCATTTAAACACAAACACAATAATCAAACCTGCTACACCAACCAAGTAACAATTAAATTTCGTTCCATCTAATCTAAGAGTGTTTTTTATTTTTTAACTTGAGAGTTTTTCGCCACCAAAAAAAGATATATCTGTGAAAAATTGTACCTGTACCAAGCTCTATAATAACATAATATCATTATTATGCTTCCTAATCATTTCAAGGTGTATATATATATATACGCATATACACATATGTAAATGTAATAATATGTTAAAAAATAATAATAATACTCACGATCTCCCGTCTGATTTTAAATAAAAATTATCCTTTTTATAAATTGACATTTTTTTGAGAAAACTAAAAATTTAAATAAAAAGTTGTTAATTGTACTACATAAATTTATAAAATAGACATCTCTTTCCCACGTAGTAGATCATAACAATTGATAATAATAACCATTTAGAAAGTAATTTTTCATTTAAAAAAAAAAATTAAATCACGAAAATACAAAAATTTATTAAGAGCTGGCATTGAAAATCAAAGTATGGTTGATTATGTAGAATCCAAAAGAATCTTTTAATACCAACATTTTCTCAATTCTTTCAACTTGCCTAAAACAAATTATGTAAACATGTTAATAGACATTCAGCATTACCACTTTTTAAAGAAATTCAATGCTTTAATCCAAGATTTATTAGAGCTTCTTCATCTCAAAAAAATATTCATATATCAAGGGATTTATAAATCCAGAAGATGAATTGATCAAATTAATGGAGTATTTATTGTGGAGATAATGAAATTTTTGGAGATTTAAATAAATATTGGTAGTATTTATTATTATTATCTCGTTAATTATTCATGTGACATTTTTTGTAGATTCTACATGAACATTTTTATTGGTTGATGATCAACAAAATTTATAAAAAAAAAATTTTTATAGATCTTTTATGCTATATTTAAAAAAAAATAATAAATTTTTAAGATCATAACAACATGGGTTAGTAAACATTTTTCTTTGTCTACTCGTAAATAAAAAAAAGAAGAGGTATTGAGAAAAGATTTTATTACACGATAAAAAATTTTAAATTGATCAATGGTTACTTCTGGAAAAGTTGTAAACTTTAGAAAGCAAAAGAATTATTATTATTATTATTTTAAATGAATTTTTGTTTGCATATAAAAAAAAATTGATTAATTAAAATCGGAATGTTTGATTGAAGGTAATGGATTATTATTAATTTTTTTAATAATTTTGGAAAAAAGTATTTATAAAAAATTAATTATATATATATAATTTTCATTTATTTATTAGATGAATATGAATGAATTTATCTAAAAAAAAAAAATAATAATAATAATAGATATTTATACTCAAATCCACCGTCATTATCAATTAATAGATTCGATGATTTATTATTATCAATTATTTTAAATTTCATACTAAATTTATATAAATCCTAATATCATATATATCCTGTATATACTTGAACAGGTATTAGTAGAGATTCTCGTCACAAACGTTCACATACAGGAGCCAAAAGAGCTCAATATCGTAAAAAAAGGAAATTTGAACTAGGTAGACAATCAGCCAGCACTAAAATTGGACCAAAAAGAATTCATTCGGTTCGTGTTCGTGGAGGAAATGTTAAATTCCGAGCACTTCGTCTTGACACTGGCAATTTTTCTTGGGGATCTGAAGCAATTTCTAGAAAATCAAGAGTTGTAGCAGTTGCCTATAATGCTTCCAACAATGAATTAGTTCGTACCAATACACTTGTAAAAGGAGCAGTGATTCAAATTGATGCAGCACCTTTTAAGCAATGGTATGAAGCACATTACGGACAACCTGTTGGACGTAAAAAGTCTAAAAAAGAAGGACAGGTAATGAGATTTATGTGTGTGCGAATGGATTAATTAATCAAAGAAAATTTATTATTTAAATTTTATTATACATTATCATTAAATATTAAATATTAAATTTCCATTATTTTCACCACATTTATCACAATCACTATTTATTATTATAATATATAAATTAGGCTGAATCAGAAGAATTAAGCAAGAAAAAGTCTAATCATGTTCAAAGAAAACTTGATGCTCGTAAAGAATTTGCTAAAGTGGATCCATTATTAGATGAACATTTTACAATTGGTCGTTTATATGGTAAAATATTTATTATATTTATTACGCCAATTTACTATTTAAAAAATATTCACCCACACTCAAAAATAATGTTTTTATTTTTTAATATAGCCATTATATCATCTCGCCCTGGACAATGCGGTCGTGCAGATGGATATATTCTTGAGGGTAAAGAACTAGAATTTTATGTAAAGAAAATTAAAGCTAAAAAATAAATAAATTATAATAAAAAGTTAAAATGAGGTAGTTGATGAATAAATTAAAAAAAGAAAGATAGTTGATTTTTTTTGGAAAAAAATATTAATTAAATTAAATTAAATAAATAATAAAAATTATTATTGTAATAATAATTCACGAATGAATTGCATCAATTGATTGGATAGCTTATCTATGCTAAATATGGATTTAATATTACACAATGAATCTCGATTTAACGGATAGTTTGGGCAATTGGGCAAAAATCGTTAAACCGAGATATCCGCTACATCGAGAAGGTTGGTATTAAGGTTTATTGTTAAACCATTCTTTGAACTTTATCTGTAAATCGAGATTCACTATGTATATAATCTCAAAATTTGTTTAGTACATTAACTATGATCCGATATTTGCATAAAATATACCTCAACGATTTCGTTATAACGAGAAATCAAGCAATATCGTTTTGGAAAAAAACAAATAAATAACAGAAATGAAAATTAATTTTTCTTGATCTTGATTTTTTAGAATTGTAACAATTGAAATGAATGAGTCTATAAACAGCTTCAAAGGCGATAAAAAACATCTTTCTCAGAATTGTGGCTTCAATTTCTTCCTAGTCGGGACAAGAGATGACGCTCATCTGTCGGCAAAATTAATATATTTAAGTTAAAACCATTACTCAATGATTTTTGTTTATTTTATTTATCATTTAAGTATATACCTGAATGATTTTTTATCACAAAATTATTAAAATTATTTTGTTTCAATATAACAAAAATCCTGTTGTAACAAGGACCGTATGTTCTTTCTCTTTTTTTCTCAAATGCATTTATTTTATGAATTTACATTATATGAATGAATAAAATGAAATAAACATGCATGCACGTATTAACATACAAAAATACTTTATTTAATTGTCCAATTTGGCGCATAAATTTTTTTTTTCGGGATTATCAATATTATATACTAGTACTAATACTAATAATACACATGTGTGTACATAATAATAATATATTATTAAATAAATATTTGTGTTTGATACTGATATTCGGAAAATAGGCCAAATTCACCCATTTCAGAAATAAAATAACAATGAATTTTTATTGAATTGTCGTACAGATAATGCGCAATAAGCACATAAATAAAAAAGGCAATTTATATTTTTTTCATATTATATATTAATTGGGAATGGTGGCGGTTACATAAATAGTTTTTTTCAATAAAAATATTAACACCCGAGATTATAAATAGCAATAGATAACAATAGGAAGACGGAAATGGTAATTTTAAAAGAAGTTTCGAAAACAAAAAAAGTGTAATGGGCGAGAGAATTTGAATCGCGCGATTATTAATTAATTATTTATTTATTTGAAATTGTTCCTAAATGAAAGAAGATGTTAAAGAGCGAAATGTGTAGATTTGCTTCCTACATTCGTGAGTTCGTATAACATGGTATTGTTTTCGGTTTTTTCCAAAAAAAATTTTTTGTGTAAAGCTTTTTAAAACCTTGGATGGGTTTTGAAAAATTCAGTCATTTGTTTTTATTAATTTTCTTTAACCAACTAATAAATCAAGTAATCAATTACATAAATAGATTTCACGTGTGAAATTATCCTTTATTGGTAATCAATATAACATAATAAATAAACACAGAAATAAATAAATAATAAATAATAAACAGCATTATTATATAATAAATAAAAAACACGCTTCTCACGCACAAACAGATTATTATTTATGTAAGGGTTTTTTGATAGGTGGGAGAAGTCACAAATCAGGTTATTAGTTATAAATGTACAAATATTTTATTGGTTTTTTTATCCATATAAATGTCACAAACTAATATTATATAATATTATAGAAAAAATCTAAAGGGCTAAAAAAACAAGAAACAAATCTCGTAAGCAAATGTTTGAATTCGAAAACGAATTGAAAAATTGATAATAATAAAATTCTTTAAAAATTTAAAACTATTTAATATTTAATATTAGATTTTTCCGTTTCAACATATACTAACATATGATCGTTATCACTATACATATTGTTGTCATGTGATCTAGATTCAATGTAAAGAAAATAAAGAATACGAAGAATATTAATTAGGATTACTATGCATATACCATAAAAAGGATTATTGTTATACGAAAAAGTGAATTTACTACTGGTTATATCCAGGTTTTTTTTTGTTTTGGATAATGGTGCATGTTCGTATCTAGGTAATTAAAAGAAAGAATTTATTATCTCGATAACTTAAAATCTAAAAATAAATTTAAGGTTTAAAGTTCAAAATTACCAAAAATAAAAATTATATCGTCGTTAGTTTGACCGTATTATTGATCACAGAAAAGAATCATTATAATTATAATCGGAGTCAATTATTGTTGTCTATCACATCTGGATTTTTTTTCTGGGAGGAGGCGTTGATGATGATTATGATGATGATTATATAATGACGACTAATATGATCATTATAATGTAAATTTTTAAGACGAAGGAAATAATAAATTTTATTTATTATTATTTTGAAATAAGCGAGAGATACATCCACTTAAATGATTTTCCTGTTAAAAGTCTCGTTTCCAAAAAATTACACAATTAAATAAGAAATAAAATACGCCATTTTTTTTTTCCAAAACTTTTTAAACTTTTCGTTATATTTTTAAAGGTTACACAAAGAATGTTTTGTTTTGTTTTTGACATTTTCTAGTACTTAAACGTCATTTCACTACAACTACATCACCATGCTTACCAAAACCAATCAACTAACTAATTTATCACATTTCCTAGTAATGTTTCGTATCATTGTTTTAACGCACTATATCATCATGTTTAGCATGTTTTTTTTTGGAAAAATTTATGAAATCATAAAAAAAATTATTTAAAAGTTTCTTTTTTCCCATCATATTAAAAAATTTCATAAATAAAAGTTGTCATTTTCTTTCTTTCACTCAACAACCTTTGTGAAATTCGATTAAATAAATTTATTACCTCATCGACCATCATTTATATATATATATATATAATATATATATGTATATTTTAAAATAAGAAACCATTAATTATTTGTTCCTAATTAGTATTATTTATTATTTATTTATATATTAATTTATTTTTATTTTAATATATACTGTATATATATTAGCATACACATCAATTATTTTGTTTTATATGCACAATATATATATATATATATATATACTATTTATATTATATTGTATATTAATTTAAATTAAAATTTTAACACACTATTACGTCACATTCAGTTTAATCATCATCAAACAACAACGTAAACTTAAACGTCATGATCATATGTTTTCAAGGATTCATCACAATTATTATAACTGTTTATTATAATTAAATTGATCGATCATATTTGAAAAAAAAAATGGCTTTAAATAATAATAATGGTAATGTCAATATTAGTAGTTCACCAGCAAAATTAGAACAACTAAATGACGAAATTAAAGATATAATTAATCAATATATTATATATATTTCCTTGATCTTTGGCGAAATCAACAATATCAACGATTTCAAAAACAATATTTTTATTTTTAACTCGGATTCAAAGTCAGATTCAAATTCAAATTCAAATTCAACTACATCATCACCTTTAACAAACCGTCGTCGTCGATATCTTAAATCTAATCGTCGTAGTAATAATTACCATTTCCAATCACGTCATTCTCGTAATTATCGTTCATCTTCATTATATTCTTTTTGTTTCTCTATATCAAATTTTGTTTTCGAAGATAATGTTCTTTCGATCAACAATACACATTACAATTCACTTTCAAATTATAATATTTCCACTGGCAATAATAATATTATTAATTTGAACGACAATTCTGGTAGCAATAATTATGATTCTGAAAATAATGGTAAGTAATCACAATAAATAATAATTTTTTTGATTCTTAAATTTTTTTTATTTTCAATTTTCTTAATTTAATTATACTACAAAAAAAAAAAATATTTAATTATTATTATTATAATAAATACAATTTTAATTAAATAATAATAATAATAATAATAAACCACATATGATGAATTAAAAACCTAAAAAAATTAAAAAACGAAATAGCAATAACCCGATATAATAGATATCACATCATATAAAATTAGTGTTAGTAATTTATTTATATTATCATTTTTATTATTTATATTATTATTTTAAAAAATTATTCCTTTCTATCTTTTATTTATCTATCAATCAAAACAAACCATATTTTTATATAAAACTTGCTTCCATCATCAAAAAAAAAAAAAAAAAATTGAATTCATTTAAAAAATTCTACTTTTTCAACTTTTTTTAAAGGAAAAAAAAAAAATAAATAATTTTTTTATTTTGTAAATATTATAAATTATTTTATTTTTATTCATTCTGAATTTCGAATTTTCTATTTTTTTCTCTCTCTATCACCATCTCTTCCGTGATTTTTTTTGGTTTCTAACCTCTTTTTATATAATTTAAAAAAAAAATTTATTTTTATTTTTTTTATTTTTTACTTTTAAAAATACATTATATATATATATATTATAATATTTCTGTTATTAAGTTATAAATATAAAATTATCTAGATATCATCGACGTTACCAACACCGCAAATTGCTCGAAGCATTCAAAACCTTCAAAATTACAAAAATTTTGCAAATCATTGAAAAAATCTAAAAAAATCTTAAATCTTAAACCATTATTCACCAAGATTTATAATAATAATAATAATAAGAACAAAAATACAGTTGTAAGCAACGATTTATCTCAAATAACTTCGTCAAAAATTACCACCACCACCACAACGACAACTACTACTAAAGAAAAAATGTCTTCAGCTTTAGTTGCCACAGCCAACAATCTTATTCTTCATCATCACCGTCATCTTCTCACCACCACTAATACTGCATCATCATCATCATCATCACCATCATCATCATCACCATCATCATCATCAAATAATAATAATGATAATAATGATAATCAACAGCTTGTAAACATAAACAATCACGCATCACCGTCATCACCATCATCACCGTCATCACCATCACCGTCATCACCATCACCAGCATCTGCACTTATTCCTACTTCATCTACATCTAAATCTACAATTAAGCCTTCTTACTGTTCACTTAGTATAGGCAGACGTTCAAAGTCACCTCCAAATATAATTATTCCTTCAAACGATTCTGAAAACGATGATGATAATATACCGACAATAAATGATCCATTAAATAATAATAATAATAATAACAACAATAAAAAATCCAGATTAGATGGTTTAATTTCTACATTTACTTCACAAAACCAACACCAACATCATCATTCAACATCATCAACATCAACAACATCTATAACCAATTATGATTCGGATTCAAATCGGTTCTCGTCATCTTCTACTAGTACTACTACTACTGCTGATAATACTAACATTACTACCACACCAACTTCTTTAACATTTTTAACAACACCTGCATCATCACCAACATCATTAAGAATACCACACGAGGGCAACAACTTCGTAATAAATAAAGATAATAATAATAATTGTTCGGATGAACAACAACAATCATCAAGGCAACGACAAAAAACTATAAATAGTAACATAAGAAGATCTTGGTCACATATCGAAGTTAGGCATTTAAAAGGCTTCTTTAAATTAAAAAGGAACTCTATAACCGAAATCAAACGAAGAAATTCTTATGCATGCACAACTTCAGCACAATCAAATCAACAATTAGTTGAAGAATCTGATTTAAATATATTTAATATTAGAAATAAAACTATAAATAATAATGGTATTGATGATGATGACAATGAAGATTATGAAGATGATGATGACGACAATGAAGATGGTGATAGTGATGACAAAGGAAAAGAGGGCGAGCAAATTGATGTAGTTATAGGTGAAGAAAATAAGACCAATGACAAGCTTATCATTGATTTTGATTTTAATTTTGATAACCTTGATAGTAGTAACAATGATGATGATGATGATGAGAAAATAAAAGCCAAAAACAGAAATAGCCAAGGGAAAAAGAGAATAGTAAATGAAGAGAGGATAGTTATGTCAAAACTAGAGTCGTCAATAAAGACTACAAGCACTAACGAGAAAAGTCCAAATTATCAAATGAGATTATTTATTGTTGGTGAAATATATTCAACTGAATTAAGTTATTTAAAACATTTGAAAAAATTGAGAAAAGTAAGTTGTGAAAAATTTATTTATATTTATCACACACACACACACACACACACATATATCATCTAATCATTGTCATCGTTGTGATAACAAAAATTATTTTTTATTTTTATTATTAGTTGTTTATGGAACCATTTGAAGAAGCTTCGAAAACCCCAAATCCATTAGTAAATCCTAAACTTATACCGACAATTTTTGCTTATATAGATGATTTGATAAAATTGTCAAACGAACTAGTTAAATCAATGAGGTTCTCACCATTCCCATCATCCAATAATCTACAATACATTTATAATAACCATAGGCTAGGTCAAACATTTCTAAGATATTATAAAGATTTTGATATTTATCAAAAATATGCAAAAAATCATCGAAAAAGCAGGAATGCTATCAAGAAAGCAAATAAAAATGTTCTATATAGAAAATTTGTTCAGGTAAAATTATATGATTTATTGTTTATTATTATTATTATTATTATTTCACATTAAATCAAATTAAATAATTACATATATTTTTCTCTCACAAAAATAAATTATATATAGCAATCTTTAAATAAAAAAGAAACAAATCGTCTAACTATTTCTGATTATATGATAATGCCAATACAACGTGTTACCAGATATTGTCTATTACTTCAAAGTAAGTAGCCAAGGCTTTATGTTTTTATTTTTGTGTGTTTTTATTGGTTTATTTATTTAGTTGATTTTATTGATTTTTAATTTTAATTAATTTATGTGCGTGTGTAGAATTAAAAGAATATACACCAAAATCTCACATAGATTATAATGATATATGTAAATCATTGGACAATATGATTTCATTGGCTAGTATTTGTAATAATAACATTAAAGCTACGAAGTAAAATAATTAATAATCAATCAATCAATCAATCAATCAATCTATATAATTATTACAATATTGTTATTTCTTTCTATTATGTAAATATTTTATTATTAATTCAAAAAAAAAATATATACATATATATATATATTATATATAATATAATTTAATATTTTAAAAAAAAATTACATTAAATAAAAAAATTAATGATTAATAATAGTGTAAAATAAAAAACAAAAGTTAGTGATTGGGGTAAAAACAATTAAAGTAACTAATGCAATGCATAATAATAGTGTGAATAATTTTCCTTAAAAATCAAAAAAAAAAAAAAAGGCTAGTTAAAAAGTGATCAAAAAAAAAACCGCGTTTAGATCTACTCTGATCGGCTTTTGATTGTCAAAAAAAGTTAAACCAAAAGAGAGACTCATTAAAAATCGACTAGTGTAATAAAAAGAATGGAAAAGCATCCACCAGCAATCATTGATAGATAATTTATGGGATTGTGCAAGCCTAGTCTGTTGGAAACAAGTTCTACAAGGACCCTCATAGATGAGGTGGCAGCATGGCTTTTGCGAGAATTAGCCTTATACTACCAGTTCCAATTAACATTAACTGGCAGGATAAATGAATATGATTTTGAAGAAGATTCAAGGGGACGAACAAGAGATAGATATGATTGTTGTTACATTTAGTGCAAAATCCATCAAGTTAACACTAAGCCTTGTTCATGTTCTCTTTGTACGAAACTGCTGATTATGTCTTCTGAACTTGGTCAGGCTCTTGATGGATGCTATCAGTTGCATCAATTTCTGACAGGTTTGAAGATATCCTCCTTTGAGCAAGATTCTAAATATCATTTATTTTCTGATTCTGGAATTGGCGCTTCGTTAGGGGTTAAACTTAAAAGAATGCAGGAGTTTTATCTCATCTTTAACCCGCAAAAAGAAAGTTATATTTTGATTAACATGTGCAGCAAGGTTAAAACACATACATTATCATCTTGCTAATTTCGTAACAAGCTCTAAAAATCAAGAGACGAGAACACGGCAAATTGTCGACCAGTTAATTAATTAATGATAGCAAATTAAGTGATATATATTTTCATACATATTTTCATATATAATATTAAATACATATAATTAAACATATGAATGGACGAGCATTTCAATGATGATTGATCGGCGGATATGGGTTTTTGAACCATACTCCTAACTCAAGTGAGTTAATGCGATCCCTTAACATAGGGCTTTTCAATAGAGACGTACCGTGTTGTGAAAATGATGTTTTGAGAAAATTAAAAAAAAAAAAAAAGATCTCAAATTTTATTAGACAAAGTGGGTATAGCAACGAGATTAACTCAAAATCCCTTTTACGCAACACGGGTCCCGCTTCTACCAAAAGCCCCATATGTAGAATTGGAAACCACACTAATACTCATTTTTCATAGTATTTTTCCAAACAATAGCAAATCCCTTAAAACGCAGATCCTTTTTGTTTTTGATTACATCATTTTAAGAGTTCTGTTCCAAAAGTCCCCAATTACATGTGAGCATTCTGGAAATTTTGAAACGTGCTACATAACTTTACAATACACGGCAAACATTCTGGCAAATAAAAAGTAAGTACTGAGCTGGATCTGAACTTGACCTCCAATTTAAAGAGATAATAACAATTATACAATGGTGGAGCAATAACATTTCGTGTAACAATAAACTTCCACTATTAACTATGCTTTGCATGTGATACTCGATTTTATTTATTTTTCTACAGAATTTATCTAAATTTGAGCAAAGTCCGGAAAAAATTTCCACTTGGAAAATTATCGTAATTTTTAATCCGATTTATAAAGAAAAAAAGTAGGAAGAGCACTTCTTTTTTTCGTTATTTTATTTTTTGAGGAACTATTATGCAAATCTTTCGATATTCACCGGGAACATGATGCAATCAGGCTTGAAATTTATTCCGAAAAAAAAACCAGATTTCGATATCTTAAAACCGGTTCTACCAATCTTAAAACAGGTTTAAAACCGGTTGCTATAATTTCAACCGAATATTTTAAAAATAAAGTACAATTTCGGCGGCATTATAAAAAATAAAACTAGAAATACTGTACTTAACAAAAATGATTACCTCCTTCACAAACGAAATTTTCTGTGGACTATTCTTTGACTTTTACTGTATTATCTATCAAAATCAGCTCCATAATATCAACAAAAAGATTGATATGATAGTTAACGTAAGCCAATTAAATCAACCGGTGATCCAAGGAAATTTAAGATTGTGAAATGATTTCAAACAATAATTTGATAAAAAGACAGAGCAAAACCCAAACCTTCAATTGATGAAATGGAATTTGAAATCTGCGAATTACATGGTGAAGAAGGAAAGGAATTTCTACCTCTGCTGCCAAAAACTTTTATCAACAAAAAAATGAATTCGATCCAAGAAAAGAATAAAAAAATGGTGAAGAATGATGATAAAGAATGTGAAGAAGAAGATATAAAATAGATTTATATCAAAGAATAGGTAATATTCGTAAATGGTTTCTCATACAATTGCTCCGGTGATTTTTGTTATTTAATATTTACATATATTAAGATCATTGTGTATTTTTCTCTTACTTAGTTGAATCAAAATAAATAAAATGCTACTTATCCCATTATTACATGAATACTCTTTGCCTCCGTATATTACATGTCCATTACAATTTTTATGATGATTACGTAATATTTTTGATATTATCATTCTTAAATTTGTAAATTAAGATTGATAATTTTAGATCGCCAAAGTAATAATAAATAGGAATGAAAAAATTATTCTAAAATTTTCCCAAAAATTGTTTTTATCTTCCCAATTGTATAAAAATAAATCTGATATTGATAATAGGCGTCAGATTTAATTCTATGGTAGTAGGGATGTTAATCAAATTTTAATAAAATGAAAAAAGCTAGGACACATGTACAGGACACAATTGGACGTCACTTCAATAAACCCAGTTTTATTTACAATATAAATTTTAAATTTTTATTTTTTATCCTTTGATGGATAAAAAAATTATTAACAAATTTTTTGTTTCGTTTCAAGAAAAGAACATGATCAACAGACTGCTATTTCGTAACAAAGTAATTTGTTCTCTCGCATCAGAGAAAAACCTTTTCCGAAGGAACTGATGAAGAAAGAATTACCAAATATTTTTAGCTAAAATAGTAAGTATTGGGATTTTTTTTTTCATATTATTATTATTAATTATAACATTTAGAATATATTTATATTAGTGTACGGATTGTAAAATTAAAATTGTTTCAAATATTATTATTATTATTGGAAAAAAAATTTATCTGAATTAGCCCAGGAAGAAAAAAGGGAGAAAGAGAATTTAAAACAGCAACATTACTACTGATGTTATTGTTGTTATTAGTGCTGCTTTAGAATGAATGAAATGTGTATAATAATATGTATATTATGTATGTATTTGTTCGTTAGGTCATGTATGACATTTAAAACTAATTACTTCTAAAAATTAAAAATCAAAGTAAATATTACTATACTATTTATTTAATTTATTGACTTTTTCGATTCAGTGATCGGCAAAAACCATAGAATTTTTTTCACAGGCAAACGTGTTAGTATGCTTTGGACAAGTGAGAGGTTTTTGACGGTCTTTTTTTGACAACAATGCAATTTCAATAAACTTCAGAGTTCTGTTCCCCCGAAATTTAATCGCATCATCATATATCCTGGTTAGATTAGCCTTAAGATGTGTCGCAGATAGTTTTCGCATAGTTCGTGGCACAGTGAGTAAAAAAAATATTCGATTACACACGCTATACGTATGCACTATGAGCATTATGCGCGAAAAAGAATAAAGATCACTATGAATGACACATTATTGGCCTTAAGCATGTAAAGAATATGTTTCTATCTAATAGAGCACATCAGATGAAATAAATAAAGGGAAACATACTAAATATTAAGATTGTTATATAAAGTTCAATTGATTCTGTGTATTTATTTTTTTAATTTTTCAACATAGTAAATTATCAATTTCTAGTGAATTTTAACCAAGAAAAAATGGAAAGTAGCTAGTGTCTTTTGAAGTAGAAAAATCAAGAATGTTTATTGTTGTCAAATTAAGTTTAATAAAACATAAATTATCTTCTTCTTTTATCATTTTCTCATGATGTTATGACGAGAACTTTTTTACAATGCAGTTATTTTCGAAATTACTTTTATGAGAAAAATTACCAAAAAGTATCTTGGATCGTAATCAATAGATATTTTACGGATATCCAATTATTCTCATAGGAATTTTACCTTACCATTATTATTGTTATGTATAATCGATGGATACACGGCGGATATCCGATATAGATATGTTCATCGATTAATTTTTCGTAATCGATAATCGAAATCGAAATAACCGATTTTTACATTACACTTGATTTTTTTCGATTTTTTCGATTAAATCGATAATCGATTTACAATCGATTATAAAATTTTGTCGATCACGTTTAATATTAATCGTGGAAAAAATCGATTTTTGTATAATCGATCAACATCCCTAATCCGACAACTATCTACAGCTATCATATCAGAAAAATAAAGTTACGATGAATTTTAAAACCAACTATTTGTCTACTATTGAAATTTAAAAAGCAAATAGTGACTGTAAAACAACTTTTACTTAACATACGAGGTTAAAAGAGAAGTTAGAGAAGTTAGCAATGAGGCCAAATTTGGTCTGGTTTGTTCTATTCACTCTGACCAGAGAAAAATGAAAATTTCTCCAGAAATCATTTCGGTATATTTATTTATATAGCGTAAAAACAACAAAAACGAGTCGTGTTCGAGCAGTAGTTACTATTTAAGCACGAACAAATCAATCTTGTCGGTAAAGTGGACGGGGCCCCTTTAAAATACCTTCTATTCTGAGAAAAAAACCATATTTCATTCTCTGTATAACAAGCACCTATTATAACAAACTTCTCTTTTATTGATCTCTCTCGCTATTACCATATTAAACAAAGACACAAAAAATACATATATACGACAAAGTTTGTCATAGGGAACTTTATTTTAATATAAATAATTTTTTGACATTTTGAGGATTGATTAATTATGACAATCTCGACTAAACAACTAATCATAATCAGTGTTCCAACCCGACCGACAGAACTCAAAAAAAATAATGATTTTAGATGCTAAATAATGTTTGGGATATAATATCATGGTGGGCAAAGATTGAAATTTTTATAGATGATTTTTCAGTTACTACTAATGTGTGTTAGGTACACCAAAAGAAGCTTTGAAAGCATAAAAATATTCAGTAATTTACATATATAAATAATTAGATAGAAAATTATAATTTTCATTTTTTTTTCCAGATTGATACGTGTCATAATTATCCACCTGTTAATCAAGAACTTCACATGCAAAATTTCTTTGACCTGATAGATTATTACTTGGAAATAGTGTAAATGATTCGACTGATTTAGTTGTAAGACTTGCATCTAAAGGTAGGTTCTTGGGATGTTCAAGTACATATGTTATAATATCCAAGTATATGTGTATATGTATGTGTTTATGAACTATATCTCATAGTATAAATAATATCAATCAATGGATGTATAATGATGACGTTAAGCCTGCTATATACATTTACATGCATTGTAAATCCATGTAATTCTATATGTGGTTGTCATTTGCAACCTTAATTATCGATCAAATTCATTTACTTTTGCTTCACAGCATGAATTTCTTTTAAAATTTTATGAAATCAATAAAGTATCATCCATTTATATTATACATTTATGGACTAAACCTTGGATATGTACAGTATTGTGACTGTAATTGTGATTGTGATTGTGATTGGAATCAGAATCAGTAGAGTGACCTACATCAAAACATTGTAATGGACCTCAAAAAAATACAAGCACCATGGAATGTCAACACATCAGCACTTATATTTTTATACAATGCATTAAAGGATCAAACATACATGAAAAACACATGGAAGCTTACACCAAAATGGCGTTTGGAATTAATAGAAAATTCTTTGGTGGCAGCAGTAAAAAAATCTATTAATAATAACAATAAACAAATAATCTGATGACGATGACATTTTATGGAAATTCTATGTATGCAAACAATCGGAATTGATGAGAGCCATCTAAAGTAGATAGAAGATATTCTAATTAAAGCTTGGGAGCAATTGTGTGCCACGAATGATTAAATCATAATAATGTTAGTTAAAAATAACTTTGAATCTTTTTTCCAAATCATCAATCAATAATTATTATCATGGACACGAGCAAATGATCATGGAAGTTTTTGTAATATCAATATCGATATTGATTGTGTTACTTTGCAATAATAAACCTTTAATTTTCCATCTTTATCTTTATCCTTATTGTAATGACCAACGAAAATTTCATTAACTTGAAGCAAAAAATAACTTCGGGTTCTCGCTTGAAAAAGCAGAAGAAAATAAAACTCTATGTGATAGAATAATTATTTTTATTAATAAAAATAAAAACGTTGTCTTTATTTTCTTTGATAAAAGCAACAAATGTAGTGCCTTGGTAGAAGGTAACAATTGTGGAGCTTTGATAAAAGTCACGTTTTATTTGCAAGCTAACGTTGCTTAACTGGTAAGTGTTAACAACGATTAGTAACGTAGTTTGCTTTAATTAGTAAGCAAAGGTTAGAACTAATGTTAGTAACTAGCGAGTGTTAATGAAGGATCGTCCAAGGTTAATTGAAATACTAGTAGTATTATTGTAATTGTAAACATAAGGCTGTTTTAAACGAGCTACTTGAGTTGTTTTGCAAATAAATCAAAGAGAGTTGCAAATCGGCCAATAAATATAATAAACAATCGATCACAAGTGAATAAAAGGAACTTTATAGAAGCCTTTGAGCTTTGTAAAAGTTTCCATTTTATTTACTTACAGTTATTCGATACCATCAAGTGTGCCAAAGGTGTAAGAAAGAGGCAGTAGGCAAGAACCAAAGTAAATTCGTAAATTAATTGACAAGCATTGAATTATTGTGAGTTACTGGCAATTAATTGACAAGTGTGGCCCAAAAGTTAGGCCATAATTTGTGTTAACCAAAAAGCTACCTTAAATATCACCCAACATTTAATAAGAATCAGAAAATTATAAAAAGTTTATTACTTCAAAAGATAAATATAACGATGAATTTGTAGTGAAGATTAAATCAGTCATTCGTCGATTCTTTCTTTAAATTATTAGAATCTAATGTTTATTATTAATCAATCGAATGTAAATAAAAATATTGTTAGTGATAATTCACGAATGGTAATTTCCGATTAATTAATAATAAAATTTTTATTACCTTCAACATTTAAGATAAGAGAGTTAAAACCAAGATTATTTAATGAACTATTGCTTGTATAACTTTTCAAGCTTTTAAATTTAGCAATCTCATCTTCTAGTATTCTACTTGAATGATATGCATCTGGATGTGATTTGTGTACTTGTTGCGGATCACTACTACGATTGCTGATATTATTATCACTACTATTGTTTTCACGAATTTCCTGATGTTTATCGATAGCAAAAATAGCAAGCTCTCTACTAGTTGGTCTTTTTGATGGATCCACATCCCAACATCTCTGCATCATTTGCACATAATCATCAGGCA
>CAJVPN010000636.1:0-23786 GCA_910592215.1 Entrophospora candida
TTTTATTTGAATTATTCAATTATTCATTTTATTCAAATTACTTGTTTTATTCATTTTATTTGAATAGAAAATCCTTTTAACATATTATCAACCCGGGTCCAACCCGCATTCATTAATCATGTCCACCTGGACCCAACCCACAATGCGGGTCTGGGCCGGGTTGGGTCCGGGTTGGGTCCCATTTGCAGGCCTCTACGTCCATGTGTGAAGAATGGAATAATTCGGTTTTGGATGGACTCGGGGGCTACACATAAATCCTCAAAAATAATTACAGTACTCCTCTCTGGAGAAAATGATTTTACACTAGGAATTTTTTCAGGTGAGATATATTTGAATCTTATATTTTCATAGTAAGGTGCTTTAGGATTACCTGCGATTACTCCATACATATATCTAACAAATGCCCATTTAGGTTCATCTAGGTGGTATCCACAAACTATCAAATCATCACATTGTATATAGCGGGATCCACCCTTTTTCTTTTTATATATACATTCACCTTTGTCACCAACAAAAATATTTCCAAGTATATTAGTTTTACCCGTACCACTCTTACCACTAACTACCTTACTGAAAGGCCATGACATTGCTGGATGTCCAACATTTCGAATTGATTCATGTTTATTAGCTTCATCTATATCCATAAGGAATAGTTTCATAGGAGGTATTTTTGTTTTTGAATTCTCTTGCATATTGATATAAAAATATGTAACAAGTCACTAGCTTTGCTATTAAGATTGAATCAGAGGTATTGTATCTTTATATTGTTTTTTATTTTTTTTTGACTATTCCATATAGGTCTAATAAACGTAATCCATATAGTAACGATAATTAACAAAGAAAGTAAAAGTAATGCAATTAATGGTGATCCCAATGCACCAGGTCTCATCACTTCCACATCTCCCATCGAAATCTGAGGACAGGTTCCATTCAGAGAGATAGTACTATTTTCCTGTTGAGCAAGGTATGGTGTCATATTCTTTATCTCATGGGTTGGAGATATATCTTTACTAGTTTCACTAACGCTAGTTTTAGATGTTTTACCATCCTCACTCCGTGAGTCACTTATCTTGGTATTACTGGTGGCAACTGTTTCACAGCTATTCTCAGTATCAATTTTTTGGGCCTCATCCACATTTTTTCTGCGTATAAAATATTTACTGATATTACTACCCACAGAGATATTATTAGGACTCAATATATTTTTTTCATCAGTTCCACCAACAATAGATTCTGATATATCCTCCGATTTCAGACGCTCAAGATCACTAACTGTTGAAGCTAACTCCCGTTCCACTTCAGCTATTTTGGATTTAAGGGATAGATTCTCAGATTCCGTTTTCGATAAGTTTTCCTGAATTGAGAATGCATCTTTCTGAGCTGACGCTAACTTACTATTTAATATTTTGTTCATTGACTGGAGTGATTTTATTTTTTTCAATCGAATGATATCCTTGGCCCCATATTTAGTATTGGAAATCTGTAATTGGTTAATTTGAGATGTTAAAGTATCTAACTCTGAGCTCAATCGCTTAACCTCATTTACAAGCTGGTAGGTATGCTTGGAGAGTTTCTCTTTATCTTTATTGGATTGTTTTAAATCGCGTTGTATACGCTTATTGTCTTTATCTAAGACAGAACATTTATTGGCAAGTCGATTGCCACACTCTATAGCAATTTCTCGATCTCAATTTGCACAAGCAAGCTGATTTTCAAGTTCCGTTCAACTAGGCGGATATTGATTTGATGGTATGTCTCCAAGTTTTTTGCCTTCACCTATATCAGATAATGTATGGATTCGAGGCATATTATCCAATTCTTATAGATATCTAAAAAAATTAATATATTTGTATTTTGCATATAATATATTATATAGATAGAATATACGTATTAGATAGAATATATGTATTAGATGGAATATACATATCAGTTATTATGTATTAGATCGAATATACATATCTGTTATATAGAAAAAATGAATAATATTATCCTGTATATTCTATCTTTCCAATATATTTTAATATTTCGATATATTTTATATTTTTTGTTAGATATAAACATCTTATACTTACATTTACTGCTATGCCTAGAGTACGTATACAATCTGATGCACCCCTATTTTCTCAGGAAGATTATTCTTATATTATGCAATGTCGTGATATGAAACCAAGATATAAGATTTTGAACGACTTGACAGGTAAATATAAAACATCAACAAAGCGTATTTACCAGATTTGGAGGGGTGAAGAGGCTAATAGAGTTCTCTGGGATCAACCTATACCCGATCCTTATGAAGAAAATGATATACATTACCGAATTTCTGACTCTCACTTACCAAGTACTGATAAAATTAATATCGGTACTATGAATGACCTTCATATAGGATCCCAGTCTTTAGATAGGGGCAGAGCTTATCCCATGTCTCAAAGAGACAGCCCTACGAGCCTGCTAAGCAATAATGTATCAGGAGAACAAACTCAACCAAATAAGCAGACAAAAACAAAGATTCGAAGCTCTACTTCCATAGATAATACATCTAGAATGGAGGCCGATCTTGAAAAATTAATGAAAGATACTGAAAAATTAGCACCTATGTGCCCATCTTTGCCTCAGTAAGTTTAGAACATCTTTCTGCAAGAACTTTACCTGCTTTTAAAGCCATGTCAAGCCACTCTTCAGTCTTTATGAGTTGCTTTTCAAATTCATCACATTTTTTTTTAAGTCTTCCTCATTAGTCAAGCTAGATGGGGTCTTGCTGAATGTCGGAATAATATAAGTCTTACCATGTAATTTCATTCGGAATTGGTTTTTATTTGGGTCAAGAATACCTTGAACTTTTCGAATCCATGTCATACCTAAACATAACATTGGTTCGGGTTCACCATTATCAATACGTGTAAAATTTCCAGTAGCTGTAACAGTTTTACCATCCTTATCCTTTATACTGACTGGCACATCCATAAACCATCCCAACGATTCGGTGATATGTTTAGAGTTACCTTTTATATCGAAGTCAGATGGCTTGTCAGCTTTCCATCCGAGGGCATTAATTGTTGCATCATTCAAGGCTCCAAATTCACTTCCATTATCTAAAAATGATTCAGAAATAGTTAAATCGTTTATACTAGCATTCAGGTATTGTAGAGATGAAAACCACTCATCTGATTTTGATTCTTTTTTCTGAACTGTTTGAGACTGACACATTTTTCGCATTGCTGGTGAAAGATTAGACAATAACTGATCATATGTTTCGGGGTGGATAGTTACTAGATCAGAAGAAGGGTTAGCCAAGTTACTAGGTAAGTTTTTATTTACTGGTACTCGTTTTTTTTTTCAGAATCATCTCCATACCATATATCATTTTCTTCATTATATCCACTATTTTCATTATTAGCTGAAAAGTTATAATTTATTGGTTGAAAAGGATAATATCGTTGTGTTCGATTTGATTTGGCTATCGGTTTTTTGGATTGATTTTCAAGTACCATTTTTCCGAATTGAGATGTCATTTGTCCAATTTCGTCCACTTTTGATTCTATTCTATCCATTCTAGCGGATTGGTTTGTTCTTTGAAAAGGTTTTTCAGGATAATTTGAATCTAAATCATATATACCTAAATCGTTATAGTATTTCGCTAAATAATAATTTTCATAATCTTTTTCCGTTTTTAAATTTGATGGGGGACCTCTTGGTTGTCTAACTGGTTCAACTGGTGCCTGAGTTTTCTGTGCTTTTTGGGATTGAACTTCCTTTCTTAATTTTTCTATCACAGCATCAGAATCAGATTTCTGTTTTTCTAATGCCTCAATATAGGAAGATTTCTGTTTTTCTAATGTCTCGTTAATCATTTTTTGTATATCAGGTGATTGCGAAATTACTGGAGCTTCTATTATTTTAGAGTTATAGGAAGATTGTTGATAAACGTTACCTTCATTCAAATTTGGAGTACATTCTAGCCACATATTTTTTAATTCAGTGAAAAATTCACTAATACCACCTGGATCAGCAATTTTCATCCATGTATAAAGCTCACCTGGTAAATGATTTTTAAGAAAACCTAAAACTTGTGCATCATCGTTCGCTACTCCTATTGTTAGTAGTCGAATTCTAGCTTCATAAGTATCGGGTGTATCATAAGGCTGATATCTTTCTTGAGTCAATCTTTGAATTGCATAATGTTGGCTACCTATTGTTTCTCTTTGATATTTGGCATTTAAATAAGCTCGTAATGTAGCAGGTGTATTTATAGCAGGATTATTGTGAGTAAAGGGGTCATTAGCTGGTACTGGAGCAAACTTACCACCTATTTTGCTTTTTAAAACATTACATTTAATGGCATCATCAAAATCTCCAGCATTTGCAGTTTCAAGAGCAGTCATCTGAGGTACTGCAATAGACCATGCTTGTTCTAATGTATTTACATAATCATCAGGAGGCATTTGGCCTATATATTGTGGAATTGGTTGAAAAGATTGATATATTAATTTTAATACTGGTCGTCGTCTACCTTCTGCCATATTTTGTGGGTTATTTTGTAGCAATAAAATTTGTCCCTGTACATTTAAAATTATTTGTCGTTCATCTTTTGTTTTATTTTTCCATTTTTCATACCTATCAAAAATTCGGTCACGGTTATATTCTAATAATCCATTTTCAGTACGACATGCATTTAACTGCCTTTTGTATCGTTGTAACAATAAATGTATAGTAAATTTATCCCGTTGTAAATTTATAACATGTCTATGTTTATCTTTATAGGAATAGTACCAGCGACGTCGTTCTTTTACTTCACCATTATATGCAATAGTCATTAAATTAAGATCAGCTTCTGTATTTCTTAATGCTGTTTGACGTAGGTCTCGTTCTGCTTCAGCATTATATCTTCGTTGTTGCTCATTTATAAGATCTGTTTGAAGATTGTTGTATTTGCGACGTATCTGTCGTGTTACTCTTTTTATTTGATTGGATAAAATTGTTCTATTTGTTCCAGGGGTATCCAAATAATTATCAATAGTATCAGCCAACTCAATTATTGTTGTCATATCTGGATCAGATGTATAACTATCCTGTGAATTTTCGTCTATTTCATATTCATTTTCTATATTCCATATCTGAGCATTTTGTAAAGTTTCTTGAGTATTTATAAGTTCTACTCTATCTCTGTATCTTAATAATGCTAATGCAAAGTTTTGACAATGTAAATCTATAATACGAGTTTTTTTCTGAGCTAATTTATTGTCGCGATCTTTAAGATTATATTTTAAAGTATCGATTTCACGTTTGAGACGTTCATTCTCATCTATTAACTTTGCCGTTTGGTTGTATGCTTTAGGAGTATTACCTGCAGATTTTGATATTTCTCGAATTCGGGTTTTGAGTTTTTTTTCTCTGACATCAAATTCAGCTAATTGATTTTCCCTGGTAATAAGTTCCTTATCTTTTTGTTCGATCTCCTTTTTAAGATGATAAACGATTTTTTTTAGGTCTGATGTCTCTTTTTCCAATTCCTCCCTTTCTTGTATTGAAAGTTCGATTGTATTTGCTAACTCCTCCTCGAGATATCGAATTCTTTCCTCACGTAAAACTATATCCCGTTCAAGATTGTATGTTCGGCATTCATAGTCTCTGTTTGATTGAGTCAATTGATCGATTTCATCGTGAAGTTCTTGATTAGCTTGGCGTTGACCCTTTAGGTCATGATTCGAAGAATCGCCTAACGGCCTGCTCTGCAATAATTCATCCATGTTTTTTATTCACTATAGTAATAAAAGTTATGATTGAACCTGTAATTTATATTGACTCACAAAGAGCTCATGATCTTGATCGTGAAATTGCATTACAAAAATTATATTACCGACCTGAAGGGTACTATCGAACTGTTGAAAAAATGCATAATGCTTGTAAAAAGGCTGGTTATAATTTTTCACTAACAGATATAAAAAATTGGTTAAATAAACAGATAACTTTTTTGGTTCATAAAGCTTGACCACGTTTTATTCAGTATGCATCTTTTAATGGAATTCAAAATTTAAACGAAATGCATCAATCCGATCTTACTCCTATGCCTCATGATAAAATTGGTAATCGAGTTTTTAAATATAGACTTGTAATAAAAGATGTGGCAACTAGATATCGAAAAAGCTGTGCATTAACTAATAAATCAGCTTCTACAGTTGCTAAAGCAATTAAAAAAAATTATGAAGATCCTAATAATCCTCTTTCTTGGCCTAATGTTTTTAGAACTGATAAAGGTACTGAGTATTTAGCTGAGTGTAAAAATTTATTATTAAGCCATGGTGTATATTTCGATCCCAAAAAATCCAAAGAAAGCAATGCTATAGGGGAGCGCAATCATCAAGAATTTGAAAAACATGCTTTCATTTGTCAAGATGCCATAGATTTTCATTTACCTTTGTCTGATAGGTCTAGAGCATGGGTTAAAGGTCTTCATATTAATGATGATACTTTTAATAATACCCCAACCCGATTAATTCATATGTCACCTAATGAAGCTGTAAAGAGAGCTTTGAAAGGTGAAAAAATAATTGCTGATCCATCTGTAAAACATCGAAGACCTATTGGGTTTGATGAACCTCGATTAAGCTATAAAGATTCTGTTTTATATTTACTCGAACCTGGAGAATTAGAATTTGGCAAAAGACGCATAACTGATATGAATTGGTCTACTAAAGTTTATTGTATTAAGGAATCACTAATACAAAAAAATCAACCGGTATTATACTGGCTTATGGATGAAAATGGGGATGGTCCCGAGAGATCATTTGTTAGAGAACAATTATTATTAGTAAATAATAATATAGAATATCCTCCGAAATGGATTCTTAAACAATGAGCTCCACTCTACTCGTCTATAAGTATGTCTTCAACAGCTTCATCAATTTCTGTTTCAGTCATAGGCCTATCTTTTTTGGATAGCTTATAATAAAGATTATATAATTCTTCTACACTGGTAAGTAGCTCCTTTTTACCTTGATACCATTTTCTATATCTCGACATTCTTTTATTATATGCTTCTTCATTTGGAAATAGTGTTATAGCTGTATATTTTATATACTCATCTTGGTTTTCAGCATTACGCAAATTTTTTACATATCCAGCATATTCACTAATAAGCTTACTATCTTTTCTATATCGAAGACGAAAGGCTTCTTTTATTATTTTAATTTGTGCTGATTCAATCATTTTCCATGTAATAGCTTCCTGCATTGTTAACTCTGGGTCCTGCTCATTTATTAAACTTGAACTATTGTCTGTCATACTTGGTTTATACTTACTTTGTATTTTGTTTTATATATAATATAAGTTTTATTTAATACGAGTTTTATTATTTAATAAAAAAATATCATTTCTTGTTAACTGTTATACCTTACTCATCTATTACCATAAACTAGTCTTCATCGAATATATCTTCTACAATTTGAGATGCTATATCATCTTCACTTTGTAAGTCAACTTCTACTAGTATAGATTGTTCTTTTTGGATAATTTATTAATCTCAATTTTCGGATATTTGCTCACTAATTGAATTATTATTTTATCTGTTATTCGTTTGCAATTTTGTATTTTTATAGTTCTTATACTTGTACATTTTTCTGGTATACTTATGATAGTTTTTGGTGCTATTCTATTACTTCCATAGATAAATATATGCTTTAGATTCTTGCATGTATCCAATGTCATTTTTAGTGAACTATTGTTAAGAAATCCCCAACCACAATCCTTAAATGATATAGTTATTATATCTTGGCTTATACCTACAATGTCTTCTAATAGAAATTCATTCGGTAATGGTTTCTTTTTTACCAATTCTACAAATTTTATAATATTGTATCTATATAATGTAATTCTTCTCCATATTAAATATGTTGCACATTCATTCCATTGTTCATTAACATATAAAACTGATGATAATAATTCATTATTAGTACATAACATATCATTTTGTGTTCGTAAATGTTGAAATATTTCTATTATAATTTCATTTGGAAGATTTATATCAGACCTTTTTAGTGGTTTCCTTTTTACTGTCTGTGAAACAGGATACTCTCTATCTAACTTTGTATTCTGCTCTTTATCTTGTATTTTTCCAAAATCTAATAAACTATTTGTAGTGCAAAGCTCTTTTTCTTCGAAAATAGTCAAATTTGGAATTTCTGGATATGATGGTTTCCATGTAACTGATATACAATTTTTTACTTCACAAACTCCTCTTTTCTCGAATTTTAGCTCACCCATTTCTATTCCTGTTTTAAGTTCTACTTTTCCAGCTATAATAAAGCCATCTGTATGTATACATTTTACTTGATCTCCTAGTGGCTTCACAATTTCTGATATTCTTTTTCGTGCAGATGCTAATAAGAATGGTTTTATTCGTGGATGTAAACCATAATTTTGTCCATTTCTTTGCTCACATAGGACACCCCATAATGAAACTAATAATGCTTTACTTACTTTTCCAGCTGTTCTGCCTTCTTTTTTAATGTTGTATAATATATTTCCCCATTTACCGAACATATCACTTCCACTAATACAGGTATTTTTTTTGTATATAAGTGCATTTGGTGATTCATCTAATAAATATATTTTTAAACCATTTCTTTTGGCACACTCTAAATCAAAATGTGTATAAATTCCATGTGGATTATATTGTAAATATCTAGTGCATTGCAAGCTTTTCTTCGGAGGATTTCCTTCTATTGTTGCTTTAAAAATTCCATATGGAAATTTATTCCATTTTTCCACTAAAGATATGTCTATAGTATGAAACTTACCTATAGCAATTGGCCATGATGCTTCTTTCTTTAACATTTCATATATATACATTGAATTTATGTCATATTGAATAGCTTCTCCTTCATATTTCTCTGCAAATACTAAAACACCAATTGTTGCTAAATTTAACCATACATTTTCTTTCTCATCGATTTTTCCACTTCTGTTCAGTGCTAAAGTTGTTTCTTGAAAAAGTTTTAAACTTGTCAAAGTATAACTTCCAGATTTCCACATATCAACCTGTCCATTTGTTTTTTCTGCTATAGCTTCTGATTCTTCATTAATTCTTTTATATGCTTCTACAATGGTTTCACTATTATCTGCTTTAATAAAATAATACTTGTTAGATAATGTATGAAAATCTTCTTTAACTCCATACCATTTTCTTTTTTTATCATAAAACTCGATTCCATTTGGTATATTTTTATAGATCAGGATAGTTTTGTTTCGCTTTGTACTAGGTCCTATCTCTGGGTCAACTGCCAGTTCTCTTGCCTCTCTTGGCTGGTGCATTGGTGGGTTTTCGTCAAATGATATGAGATTGCCTTCTGGAATTGGTACTGGGACTTGATTTTGCTCCGGTATAGCATTTCCTACTTGAGGTGCATTTTGCTCTGGTGTAGCATTTTCTGTTTGAGCTTGAGGGGGATTTTTAGGTCAACAGGGATTTACTCTATTTAAATGTTGTTGTTAATACTTTTGATAAGTAGATAGTTTTAAACCACATCTATCACAAGTTGTATTTTTAACCATTGTGTATAAAAAGTATTATATATTACTTTTATAAAATCTTTATTTTAATTAATTATTTATCCTAATCAAATATGATCGGTGAATATGCCTGCCAATATATACATAATTTGGGTAAAATTTGTAATGCTTTGTGTACACGTCCTGAGGGATGTTGTCTTCATTATAAGTCAAAAAAATGTATACTTTGTACTGATTGTGGAAAACCAACTGCTTCTGCTTGTGGATGATGCAAAATTCATAAAAGAGGATATTATGTTGCATCTTATCATCAAAGACTTTGTGAAAAAGCTTTAGAACAAAGCTCATGCCAAGAAATATATCAGAAATGTAATTAAGGCATTCACCAGCCTCTGGCTAATTTATTTTTTATATGTTTTTATGAAAGTTATCAGGAATAAGATAAAAGCTTAAAAATCTATAGAAATAGACTAAGGTTAACCGAAAATCACCAAGCATGTACCTAAAAAAAATAACTATATTTTATTATCTAACTCGCTTTACTCTACTGAAACAGAAAACATTTTAGCAACCAAAATAAGAAAACTATGCTCCACTACACCTCGCAGACTGTTTCTCATTCACCTAAAGGTTCATGTTCACAGTGATAGAAAACTTTTTGGAAATCAAATAGATAACTATGCTCCGCTATGCTTCACATCTGGAGTCGCTATGCTCCTCCATGTCAGAAAACATTTTAGTAATCAAATAAGATGGCAAATATTTTAGTTAAAATGGTGTATTTTTGGTTAAAAAATTGTGATCTATGTATACATTTATAAGGTTACCAGGAATAAGGTAAAAAAGATTGAAAACAAAAGAATGACTAGAATTAACCAAAAATGCACCCTTTGTGTACCTAAAAAGCCCACTACAAGATATATGAGCTATATAAATCTTGATATGCTTCCATGGTGTTCAGTTGATATGAATCATTATGAACAAAAATACTTTGATCTTTTCAATAAAATAATTTATAATTAATATTATTTTCTGTTAATGATTTATACCAATTTTTCATTTTCAAATGCTAAATATAAAAAATATTTTATTAATAAGATAGTTTTACTAAACAATAAGAAGCTATCATTAAGCTGGTAAAAAATTTGCTTTAAATTAATTAAAATAGTAATTTTTACTATACGTTGTATACTTTGGTTATGGGATTGGCACCAGTTACTATGGGATTGGCAACTTTTTTTGAAGAATTTTAAGAATATTATAAATCTTTACTAATTAATTTTGTTTGAAATTTTCCAAAAAATTAAAGGGGTTTTGTATTTACATGCAACAAATTTTGAAGATGTTTAAACGCGTTTCGCGTAACTTATCTATGTAATATGCATAAATTTGGATTTTTGAGCCGGTTCTAATATATAATTTGGCACGTGATTCCCCCTACCTTTAAAAATTGATAATTGTGAATCGAGAGATTCTCTACTATTACGTACTACCCACCCCAAAATCTTGTGATTTACAGCATTCCATAATACCAACCAATTCACAAGTAGAAACTCAACAAATATTGAAAATCAATCAGTATTTTATCTGGGAAATTGATCTTCTTTACCATTTGATCAAGTATATATTTTGTTTGTTTGCCCAGAATTTTGTATCCCAAAATGTTGTGCAAATCAGTGGTGGATATGTAGTAAAGATATTAATATAAATAAATAGTAAATATAGTAATTCTAATAAAGATATATGAATTCGCGTGACATAATAATAAAAATCAATAATTCCGTGTTGTACTGCAGTAATTTGGATAGATTCACTTCGTGAAAATCCTAAACGTTGTTAATGACATCTAAGAATTTGAAATAATGGTCATATGCAATTAAAGTTATTTCATATAATTATGTAGTGAAACTTTTTTAAATAAATTACCAAATGCGTATTAATTCTAGATGCTATTCACTGTCTATTCGTCGTCGTGTAATAGTAACTTGTTGGGCATAATCGAACCAATCCCAGTTGTATAATTATATTAATTACAATCTATTTTGTTTGAAGAAACAATCAAAGTTAAAATTGATGTAACTTATTGTAATGTTAAATTATACCAATTTATATAATAAGTAATTCAACTTGGGATATTTTTTTTCACTAATAACGAAAAATTATGTTTGATAATTGCACATACCTATCATCATCCACGGAGAAAAAATATTAGGATATACTTGAAAAAGTATTTCTTCAAATTTTAACATTCTTTTAAATATTAAAATATTATTCACAAATTTACGTGATGTTATATAAGGTGGCATGACTTTGTCAGATGTTTTTCATTAATATTTATCAATAACCAATCACTTAAAACTAATTGCACAAAATAAAACAATCTTAGTCATTAATTAATCAATAATTTTTGATTTATACCTTCTGAAATATCTATATAACAATTTAACTATTGCGAAATTATACCAATATGGTTTAAATGATTTTCATCATTTATTTGCGTCCATGGCAACCACCGTTGTAATAAATAAATAGTTTAAAGGAATCAGAAGGTCGCTGCATTTGGGTGACATGGTGGAACATTACTTTAAAAGTTTAAAAATTGAAGTTTATTGTACATGAAAAATTAATAAATAATTTTTTTCTCAATTTTAATTAGACCTTGTAACAGAATTTTAAGATAATCGGAATTTCAAATTAGCCTGACAGACGAATGAGAATCATTGCGTATGTCTCGTATTTGTTTAAATACTCACTACATATGTAAACTCGATAAGTCGGTCATGTGGGTGAGCTCATATGGCCGACTTATCGAGTAAACCGACTTATCGAATTAAATTGCTTAAATATTAAGAAAATAGGGTGAAAATTTTGGCCGACTTATCGAATTTACATATGTATATTGAAACACGATTACCATCATGTTCACCCTCAAGTTTTGCTGGTTCTATTAATATGTGGATATTGATTCTGTTGGTGAATAAAAATATGTAACATAATAACCATATTTGGTATTTTATGAATAGCAACGAGCCATACCGAAATTCAATGGACCTACCTAGTCTATTTCCAGCTCTGCTATATTAAACCGTATTCCGTACATCTGTGCCTCCGTACTAAATAATGATCTATACGTAAAAAAGTTGTAATGTTCAAACAATCAAATTTTGAGTATGCGAAAAAGAATAGCGTACAGAATCTCCACTAACACCAACCGAAATTTGTGAAGAATGCATTAAATTTAAGACCACCATCAACTCTAATATATAATAATAAATGTAAAATGATCATCGGAAATATAAAAAATATTTACCATTATCGGAAAACCCCGATAATAATAATAATAATAATAATAATAATAATAATAATAATAATAATAATAATAATAATAATCATAATAATAATAATAATAATCATAATAATAATAATAAGGTCTCCCCGAAATAAGGTCAAAATTGATTTTTACTATGTCTCAAATTGAAATGCTTCGACTTTGGGAATTTGATTTCATGTAATTTATTGATGAAAAATTTATCTAATAAAAGTTTATCTCTTCACTTATACCTTATAAACAAATAATACATATGAATGAAATGTGAATACACAAAATGCAAGGAAAATAGTTTTTCCTTATCTGCAATTTTCCATACGTAAAACAAAAAAATATCATAGTTTTTTCCTCTGCATTCATTTTTATAGGGTTAACATTAGTGTTGGCTTCCAAAAATTTTACAACTGTGCAAAAGTCCAAACTAGTCTTGACTTTTTACTTTTAGTTTTGACGTATAACTTTTAATACAGCAATACTGACATGAATGTCATTGTGATGGAGTAAATTCTATAATTATCAAAAATTCTTTGACAGATTATGTCGTTATACTGGATATATAGTGAATGTCATTATATTCGTAAGCTTTGTTTTTATTATAACAGAAACGTATTAAAAAAAGATGAATATACAGTATAAACTGGTAGAGGGAAGGTTTATTTCAACAGCCTCGCTAATTTTGTCAACTTTATCAATCATTTCAACACTCTATCGTTTTCGTAGAATTAAATCAGGATTTGACTTGTTCTCGTTTCTATTTAAAAGGCCCATATAGCCAACAAATTTATTGCTATTTGTATTAGTGTTGGTTTCCAAAACTCGAGAGTTTTGCAACCGTGCGAAAGTCAAAAGGTTTCGCCATAAGTCGAAACTAGTTTTGATTTTTGGCTATTGACTTTTGATTTAGTTTTGACGTATAACTTTTAATTTTAGTTTTGACTTTCACCTCTTCAAAATAGTTTTGGCGACCAACACTAATTTTTATCGAATGTTTTATCCGTTTCTTCATTTGATCGTTTATTGAACGATTACCGGCAGTATTTTTATTACCACATGATGCGGGTCTGCAAATATGGATAATAAACAACAGTTTACTTGGGAAAGATCGGAGATTGACAATAATTCAAGTTTTCACTTTTAATACTAACATTAATATAGTTCGTCATCACATTATGAAGATGAAGAAACTAGCCGATATAAAATTTAGTATAATAATATGAGCTTCGAGTACTCACGCAGTTTCGTTTGTCAACTCAACTCCTCCATTAAACATGTGTTCACAACATCTTCATTCTTTAGGTTTAGTTTCCAACGGAGCAAACAGGACGAGCTAGTTATTTGCCGCATGTGGTGTATAACAAATATTTTAATGAATTTGAAAGACGATTATTGTTAACATCAGATTCTGTCCGGAAATGATAATTTTAAAAGAAGTTTTTCAGAGAAATAATAGAGAAGAGCAAACTTTGTAAATGTTTCGTGGTTTTTTATTCTTGAATAAATGTGTTTTAGAAGATAAATGTATTTTTTCTTTACTGAATGAATGTTAATAATAAACAATACAACCCAATACACCAATCCCAACGATTTTTCAGTTGCAATCCTTGCTGTTACTAGAATCTGGTATTAATTAATTAATACTGTTATTATTATTATTATTAAAAAGTTCGTCAGAAGACAAATATCAAGATCATTTAGCAAAGTATTAATAAATATTATAAATATTTAAATATTTAATTGTTTTGATCATTTGATGCTAGTGGTATAAGGGCGGAAACCCCTTGAACCACTATTTTTGAAGATAAGTCACTTTCTGTCCCACCTTTTAGACAACGGATTTATAGATCGGGGCTTAAACTTTATCGTGACAAAGATTTTTTTAAAAAATATTGATTGGTTATTCCTTTTTGGTGTATTATTAATATCAAATCAAGATTTTCGCGGACAAATAAATTCCTGATAATTTATTTCTAGATTTGGTCTTGTATAGCAAAAATTTAGCATAATAAAAAAATTATTGTTATCTAAATATAATAACCAAACCATACATCCAAATATTGTTAATAATGTTACTAAATAAACAGGTCACATGATTTTATCTTGCGTTTTTTTTGAACGAATCAGACTTTTTATATTTTGAAATTTGGTTCCTGCACCATAGTAGGAATTATAGTTCCGCTACTTAAATCTTTGATATTGTGAACTTTTAATGGAAAAACTTTGTATGTTTTCATCTCATAATATGAGCGAGAGAGCTAAAAAATTTTGATTTCCAGAGGACCAAATATATATTAATATATCCTTGTGTAATTATTATTATTTACATTTTGTTAATCATGACTATATATATATATACACATCTTAAATTTCCTGTCCAAGTTACCAAAAAGGTATATTGGAAATTGACACAGCAAATAATGTGGCTGCGTTTATATCCCAATTACCATAAAGTGTATTCTGTTGGTTCACATGACTCGTCCATATATACACCTTTAGCTTTTTGTTTAACGATAAAAATGTGGAAATTGAGCTATTATCCAAGATGAAATTGATGAAACAGCAAGCATCATAAAATATTTCGTTAAAAGTTTTACGTGAAAAATTTCATCCGTCTTTGCGGCAGCACTAAAGATAATAATAATAATATTAATATTATTAATTAAATGATTTTAATTATTACAAACAAGTATATATCGAATGGTTGTCTTCTTACACAAATTAATCAACATAAAAGTCATACATGGTACACAAAGTTTTTTTGTGTAAATAATAAAATTCAAATATTTTATTTCAATGATGATGACGATGATGGTATGCACTGTAATAGTTTAAAAAATATGTAGTCACCGATTAATTGAATCGAAAAGAAATTTAATTTAATTTTACATTATCATAATCGTCATCATCATGATTATTATTATAATAATAGTAATAGATAAAATGCATAAGTGATGTGGGTAAGTACTTGCAAATACGTAAAGATCTGCGCATAGGAAAAAAGATTTTTTTTCGGTGGTTCGGTAAAAAACCGAAGCGAAGACGAATTGAAAATTACATTATTTATTTATTTATATTTTTGTTTTTTTCAATTAATTACCCAATAAAGAGAACACACAATAATTATTTTAGAATATATTTGTATTTAAAAAACATAACATTAATTTAAATAATAATAATATAATGGAGGCAACTCCGAGTCGGTCGTGAACGGTACCGGATGGAATAGTTAAAGTGTGACAATGTGAAAGAAAGTAAAAATTAAAGTTAAAGTCTGGTGCTTTCTTTTTATATTCATTTATATAATTTAATTAAAACGAATGGATAATGTAAATATTTGTTTTATTTTTTCTCAAGCACAAAAATATTGTTTGATTAATCATTACCAATAATTTCAATCAAACGATACTTTTTTTTGCTCTTTACACAAATGCACGTACTTCCTCCCCTCGCTCTCTATCACCCTTCCACACCTTCCCGTCGTATCATCTCCCATTATTATCGTTCATTCTTTTTTGATATGTCTTGGTAGTGACTAGATAAATAATAAATAAATAAATAATAATAATAATAATAATAATAATAATAATAATAATAATAATAATAATAATAATAAATAATAATAATAATAATAATAAATAAAATGGAAGTCTAAAAAATTTAAATTTCATGTTTTTTTAGTGTTCATGAAGACTATTTAATTTAATTTAATTTAATTTAATTTAATTTTGCCTTTGTTTATTTGTTTTCCTTTTTTTATTATTATGAATGAATCGTGATTAGTAGCATAACAAAGTATTGGTATTGGTATTGGGCATTGGTATTTAATATTGGTGATGGTGTTAATTAGTTTAGTATCTTTGTTTTCCATTTTAAGAAAGCCCGGATTACTTGGGTTAGAATGGAAAAGTTCAAAGAAAAATATAAAAGCAAAGACAAAGAACAAAGGAAGAAAGAGAGATATCGGTGAAAGCGTCGGGTACTGGATAAAGAGGAAAGGGTTGATATGAAAATTTATACAACATATTTTAATATCTATTGATCATACGTTTTTCCATACTAATACAATAGGTAATTTTTCCGTGATTAATTAATATTAATAATTAGCAATATTACTATTACATGTTGTTTAGCAAATAACGAAAAAAAAATATATTTTAAATTTCAAACATTAAATAAGATTCAATTTTAATCAATTATTTAATTGGTTTTCATTAAATTAATCATTATTGAAAATAAATAAAAGAAATTTATAAAGTTTAAAAATGTAATTAACAGATAGAAAAATTGAGTTTAATTAAAAACTGCAACCTTGACCGTAATACATAATATAATTAAGATTTAAGAATTAGGTTATGACGATTTTATACAGTTTTAAAATAAAAACTGTGATTTGGACTTGGACTTTTATGTAAGCTGTTTTGTAAGCCATTATTAAATAAACTACTGATCGACCAACTTCTGAAAAATGGTTTCCTAAACCTATTAAACCGCCAAGGATCGGTTTTTGATTGCGACCGACCAGAATTTAAATATAAATAGTCTTGGTGTATCGTTTGACATCCAAATATTTTACCGATACAATATAAAAATTTTGCGCACATATATACAATGAGATCCGCGATCTTGGATTCAAGAATATAAACTGGTTTAGGACAAATAACAAGAAAAAAAAAAGTCAAAATAAAATAATTGACAAAATTTTTAATGTCACACATCGGGATGATAAATTAGGCTGAATTATCATCATTATCATCATCATTATCATCATCATCATCATCACTATTTATCATTATATCATTCATTTAATATTAAAAAGAAAATCGGGATCTTACCAAGAAATCAATATTGGAAAAGATTTTACCGGCCAAATCCAAATTCGTTATAATCATTCATTTTTCCTTTTTTGTATTATTGTTATTATTAATAATAAATAATTTATTTGCCAAATTTCTATTTCTATTATTTAATTTGATGAGTTTCCCTTCTCTCTGCTAATCAAATAATTACCCGGATATTCCTTTTTTGAATATAAAAAATTATCTTCATAAATGCAAGAAAAAAAGCCTTTTGAAAAAATCGTCATTCAAAAATGAGAAAATCAAAAGATTGTTCTCGATTCGATGTTATGGTTTCTTTTTAAAAATGAATTGATTCATTATTGAGAAACAAAAAAAAAAAGCTTAAAAACGAAAACAAAAACAAAAACAAAAAGAGCCGAAAATTTTTTTTCATAGGTCGTACAAACAAATTAAAAAAATTTAAAATTAATAAAAAATCATCTTTTTGAAATTATTCTATTTTAATAGAACCAATTAGATCATCATGAATCATCAACATTAATTTAAGACTCCGAACGGAAATTGATGGTTTTGCAGAATTATTTACTGTTGTTTTCATAATAATTTCGACGACCCATCACTATTATTTATTTATAAAACAACACAGAATATCAAAATCAAAAGAATCTTAGATACATCATAAACGTGAAGTATTTGATAATGTTGTAAATTATGCCCACGCATGCATATTTGCATAATACTACTTAATATGGATCATAATTCAAAAAAAACATTTAAATTTGAAATTTTAAAAAAGACTTTTAAACCTTTTAAATTGATTAATTAATTTCTAAAATAATGTTTTACGAAAAAATAAATCAAATCAATAATAAATAATAATAATAATAAATAAATAAATAAATAAATAATAATAAAAAATCAATAGGAATAGTAAATATTTATTTATTAATTAAAATTTGTCAAAAATCATTGGTTTTTATTTATATTTATTTGTATTTGATCAATAAAGTCTTTTTTTAAACCAATTAGAAATCATTGATTAAGGTTGTTGTTTATCCCGGGAAAAATATAAACTTTAATTTACCATGGTTTTAATTAATTTAAAATTGAAAAATTTAGTCGGAACATTATTTTTTTGCATCACATAAAACATTTATTTAAATATTGGTTCCAAGAGATTGTGATAGTAACATTTCATGATATCATTATTTAAACTATTTACTACACAGGGTAATAAATAAATAAATAAAGCTTAACTTACGTTCTAATTTAAGTCTAAAGTGAACTAATCGATAATCGATAGTTTATGGTCAATCACAAGTTTTAATTAGGAGGAGTATTTAAACTATTTTAGTTAATCTATCATCTAAACCATCATTTAAATACTATATGATGATTTGATTATTGACTATTTTTTGAAGGTATTTTTATGGAGATGATTAATTGGTCAGTTCAATTGATTTTCAGGTTCATTTTTTCTAGTTTTATTAATTAATTAAAAAAAAAAACATGAAAAATTGAAAATTTTGAAAATTTGAAAAAGAAAGAAAAAAAGGAACCTTTTTATTAATTTTTTATACTTTAAAATTATTATTTGTCTTTTTACTAATTTGTGTCATTTGTGTTATCAACATTAACGCTCGAAAAAAAATTATATAAAAGCAATTTTTTTAATTCGCATAAAAAAAAAAAATAAAAAAACAAATAAAAAAATAAAATTTTTCTTTATAAATAAATAATATATTTGATTTGATTTTTTTTTGATTTTTTTCACATTTCTTTTGATCCTTTTTTATTAATTATTATTATTATCATATATATATATATATATTTTTATTTATTCATAACTAATATTCTCAAATTAATATTTTCCTACAAGTTCCATTTCTTTTCCTTCTATTACATACATAACTATTTACAAAGCATATATATTTATATATGATAATATATATTTAGATATTACACACACACATATGTATATAAATATATATAAATATATATATATATATATATATATAATCAATTCTCCATCAACTTTTTTTTCTTAATTTTCCTTTTAAATCTTTTTATCTCTTCTTAATTATATATATAATATACTATACATATACATATACACATACCATACTTACATAGATCTAATATAATATAATAATAATCTTGAAATGATGAATCGAACAAAAGTTACGGTTGCATGTCAAGCATGCCAAAAAAAAAAAATCAAATGTACCGGATCAGCTCCATGCACAAATTGCTGCAGAACACAGAGTAATTGTATATTTACCGGAACTGCTAAAAAAAGAGGTCCCCGTAATGGAAATGTTGAAGTGATCAATAGCCCTGCTCGTCGAATTCAAATTTTGAAAAGAGATCCTAATTTACGTAATAAGATCGAACAGATGTTAGCGAATAATAGTAATAATCATCACGATGATGATTTTATTCAACGTAAGAGGATCTCGTCTAGTCCTCCTAATAATAATGAAAATATAAATCATCTTGATGAAGTGAACCTACATATTGTTGAAACCTCTAAAAGAGATGGTAAATATCTGATTGGTTGTTTCTTTTATTAGATGTTTGCAAAAATAAATAATGCTAATTCTTTAATTTCATTAATTAATGATAACATTAATAATAGATTATCAATCAGTACCATTATTGAAATATGGTAATAATAATAATAATAATAATAATAATAGTAATAATAATGGATATTACGCTTCAACAATGCCTCCACAATCTCTACAATATCCTCCCTTGTTGATTAGACCTAAACCAACCTACCAGGCATTGCCATCAATCATCGATCATCATTCTCATCACCACCATCGTAATCAACATCAACACCGCCAATCGTTTCCATCACAACTTCCACAACAACAACAACAACAACAACAACAACAACAACAACAACAACAACAACAACGTTCAATCGTTGCCAACAATGCATTCGTGGATTTTTATAACGCGGATCACCGAATATTACCGGAACCAAAAAATACGCGTGAAACTTCGTCATTCATTAAATCCGATTCGATGTCAATTTCTACCTCAAATGGTTTTGAGGTCTTATTACCATCACCATTGCCAGATTTTTCCAATCCTTTGGACAATAAAAAATCAATCAATCTTCATGATAGGAGTTTTATGAGAAATAACGTTGGTTATTATAATGGCAATAACGATGACGGTAGATCATCAGGACCAATTATTTTGACTCCTTTAAATTTTGATGTTAAATCTACCAACAGCGAGAGAGAAAATATCGCAAACAAAATCATTGATAATGGCGATGATAATAATGTTGACAATGGAGATGATGATTACCCCAATGTGGAATTGTCATCATCATCATCAACAACAACAACAACATCATCACCATACAATATTCCTTCACCACCTTTGTCCTCACCAAGTTCAAACAATTCTCCAAATATTCATCACTTGGTAAATAACAATTTATCATACTGTAATAAACATAACAGTGGTTTTAACGATGATGTCAATCATCGTAGTAGTCCACAGACAACGCTTAATTCATCAACTACTCCGCCTTTGTCACCTAACAATCGCATTGTCTATTAAATAAAAAATTAAGATTTATTTTCTTTTTTACGGGAAAAAAAGGAGATTAAGCATCATATATATAATATGTGTATTATTAATAGTTTATGAGTTTTAAGAAATTTTTAAGATTTTTTAAAAATAGCTTTAAGATTATAGATTTTATGAATATGTTAAATAATAATAATATATATTATTATTCATATTTATTTTTTATGTATTATAAATATAGATATTTTTTTATTTTTTTAATAATATATACTTAATAATTTAATTAATATAATATAAATTTATATATTTAAATTTATATTATTTATATATAACCTTGTAATTAATAAACCTTTTTCGTAAATTTTGTTTTTTTTTCTTTATTGTAGAAATCATAAGACGATTTTAACCTAATTTTTGCGTAATTCACCTCCCTAAAGCTACATTTTTTTTATAATAAATAATTAATAAATTACAAACAATTTATGTTCAATATATTAATAATATGAACCACATGAACTGATAAAATAAAAGGGTTTTTCTATTGATTTCGAAGAAAATTTATCAATGTATTCCAAAGGTTTATTATCTTTTTTAAGCTAAAAAGACTCTTTTCGCCTCAACGACAAAAAAGGCCAAATGAACTTTTTGGTTTTTTTAAATGCGCGTAAAGAAATGCACGCCAATGTAATAAACCATATATAGTCTAGTTAAGATAAACATTGGTCATAATGCAATTTCTTGTTCGAGTAGAATCCCTAATATGTATTCTATTAGCGCTGTGCTAAAATATCAATTAATTTTTTATTGGCAAAAGCCTTTTTTTTACAACCGAATCGGGTTTGAAAATTAATATATTAATTTCTTTAAAAAAAGACAGATGACAATGTTCCAAATGTTGTATTTTATATGTTAATATTGACATGGGCAACTAACTGTGTATGGTATGTAGAAATGCGTACCGTACCTTTTAATACACTCACCTTATATTATATATATAGTACTGTGCTAGGATGTTGGGAATATGAATTGCTATGTTGAACTTGAATTTTTTTTTCAATATGTACGATACTTACTTACTTGTCTTCAGTACTGTACACATTTTCCCTGCCGAATTTATTTTATTTCGAATCATTAATCTCATCACACTCATCTCACTAGGTTATTGGCTTATTGGACTCATTGGACTCAGTAGCAGACTGTTATGATATTTTCAAACCAATAGCATCAAAAGATAATAATAGTTTTGCTATTAATTGGATGATAAATAAGACTCCGAATGAATCGATTTGAATCAAGCCAAATTCCTAAAAATTTTAAAATTTATATTTTAATTTGATAATTTAATATTACACGGTCCAAGAATGATAATAAAATCCTTCTCAATACAACCTATTTCTTTGATCTTAACGGATTTTAGAAAAAAATTTCTAATTTATAATTGCCTAAAAACTATATTGAATTTAATTGATAAAGGATATTATTTGGTGAAACTATTTTGAAAAAAGGTAGTTTCGCCCAATATTTTTATATAATATCTTTAAATAATTTCGCTCAATTTCAGCTATTATTAAAATTAGTTTTGCTCAAGTTTAGGCCAATTAATTTCAGCCCACCATCACCAAATAATATCGACAATAATAATGATAACGTAATGATCAGTCAGTAGAGATTCCGTACACTATTTTTTTTTGTTCCGTATATTTTTTATTTTTTATTTTAATTCTGTACAATCTTTGATTCCATATTTTTATTCCATATAGAACATTATTTGCTACAGAGGCGTAGATGTACGGAATACGGAACCTGTATAGACTCCGTAATGACGAATAAAAAACAATACAATTTTGCACATTTCATTAATAAATTCATTAAATCTAAATAATGAGTATAACTAATACTAATGAATGATAATGATTGCTATAGATTCGAATCGAATTTCATTGATTTGTTCGGAGCCTTAATAATAAAGGTAAATTATAAGGTATTTTAATCAATTGAAAATTTTAATTATTAATTTTTTACTAATAAGTTATTTTATCCTTAATTTACATCAGATTCTGATGATAAAAGAAAAGGAATCGAAGAATTATTACCAATGGATGTAGATTTTGACTTAGTCGAGGATCATAATTATTGTAACAAGAGCTATAGTTTCACCAACTTTTAGGCCTTCGATATCTTGAATTATTCTTAGGCCCGTTAATCAGAAAGCTCCATTAAAATGAAATTTTTTAAAAACATAAGGCCAAATATATGTAAATTTACCCCTGTTAAACCATAGCAGATAATTATACACGTTATTAATAAATAAATAGAATTAATAAAAATAAAAACAATATAATGAAAATAAGAAAATAATAAAAATAAAAATAAAATAGAAATAAAATTAATTTGACCCAGAATTAAAGGATTCGGCCAAATTATCTTCGTCAGTTGACAAAATTAGCTGATTTAATGGTTTTTACATTCCGTGCAAATCAAATTTGTGTAATTATTTACACATGATTTATTGCAAGAATGGGCTACTGTGGTGTTCGATGGCGGTTGATCATCAAACATATGTTACATCAATATAACAAATTATTATGTGCGGATTTTTTTAG
>CAJVPN010000637.1:0-23773 GCA_910592215.1 Entrophospora candida
AATCTGTTTTCCAGTAGTTATCTTGATTCCTGAATCCAGTAATTTGTTCCTACACTTGACGTGATAAGTGTTTCTACCATAATAAATTTGTTTATCCCGCTCGCCATATATCAAGTCTTTCTTATGCCTATTTTTGCATATTGGACATGGCACCGATTTGATAAATATATGTCCATTTCCTTTGTATTCTCCTGCCAAGCTAAATACAGGAAACAGTCTGTTACTAATTTGATAACCTGATTGTGTTCTTCTTTTGACCATTTTTCAACAGATCATTTGGTTTTAGGTCTGGTTCATACTCTAATTTACATGGAAAATCCCAAACTCAAAAATTAATAATCTATAGGATAGACCACTAAAAAGCATCAAAAATTTTGGTGGCCATCAAAGCATTTGGATATCAAAATTTGGTAGTAGTAGGCAAGTGGTAGGTAAATAATAGACATAGAAAATACCAATTATGTGAGAAAGGATTCCAGAGCTGAAAAACATAGCACACTCTTTTGGTATTGTACCTCGAATTTGAATGTGGCCCATTCCAAATTTTGGCCACATAGATGGGATAGTCATAGTCTAGGAATTTGAATGTGGCCCATTCCAAATTTTTGAAACTCAAAGATGCAGATGACCATGAAATAGTCTAATTTATTAATAATTACATCATTGTGGATTTGCAAACCAGGATGCATCCAGTTCAGGCATACCCTCACAATTGGCACTTTGTGCCTCAGCCTCGGGTGATGAAAGCAATCAAAGGGCCAAAGAAAGCCGAAAACATCATTGAAAGGAAACAAATATCAAGCCAACTAGATACCCAAAAATAAGTAGGTATCAGTCTAATCATAAGTAGGCAACAGTCTAATTGTAAGTAGGCAACAGTCTAACATAAGTAGATAATAATATATATATATTGTTATCTACTCAATCATTCAATAGTTGTGCATTGTTTGACCATATCAATAATATTATTGTTATTATTAATGACATCATTAACTTGAGAGAAACAATGGTTGATAAGTTGGCAGCAAAGGAACATTGCAATCATCAAAAATCAATCAAGTTTGTGCACCAACTAATCCTCAGGCTTTCTTCATATCAAATATTTGCCAATCAGAAATGTTATATTTACATCAAAGGATGTTGAGCTAAATCACAAAGAGAATTGGATATGTCCAGCAGAACATGCAGGTACTATGGTCATACACAAAGAAGTCACACCATTTCATTCTGAATACATATCACCAGAAGAACTCATCAAAAAATATCTTGGATATCACATTGGTATATATTTATATTTTATATAGATGACAAACAAAATTCAGCTATTACCAGAAGGGCCTACAGTTTATCTTTCTCAGACAATGAAAATGAGGAACAATACAACATACCAGGGATGGCAAATTGACTGGTCCATTTGGGAATAAAATACTAAATATAGTTGAAATGTTACACTAATGGACCCAATGGACTACAAATTTGCCAACTAATATTTTTATGGACACATGTACTTTTTTGGTAATCTGTTTGTCAATGATTATTTGCATCTTAAATTTTTTTATCAATTATATTTTTCATTTTGCCTCTTAGGGTTACCTGTACAGTGATGACATTTGACTTTTTTTTATTTTAAAAAAATTTTATAATTTTAAAGAAAATTTTTTAAAGTTAATAAACAAATATGCATTCATTAAGTAAAATTCTTTTGTGCATGTAAAGTTAAATAAACCTCATTATTGTAATTCATATATTAATATAAAAATACATTACATGTAAGTGCAATCATTGAATAAGATAATAATGATACAGCTCAACAAAAAAAGAAAGAAATCATACAAAGTTTTCATATTGTGGAATGGACTTCTCACAATGATTAATATTGAAAAACAAAACTTTCTATGTATTGGTACAACTCACTCATTCTTCAAGATTTACTCCTTTAAAATAAATATATTCACCCAATTCTATTATTTATCAATTAGATTTTTTTAATGTTTTCATTTAAAAAGTTTATAATGTCAGGATAAATAGTATCTTTGGCATCCAAAGACCAACAAAAATCCATATGAGCATAACCTTCAAAGGTTTTTGTGAATGTTAGATTATTGTTCATTTCCAATTGTTGATTCAACAAAGAAACATTTTCAGGAGTAGCCAATAAATCATTTGTACCAACAATTGTAGCCAATTTTAATGAATTAGGTGGAATAATTGATATGTCATAAATTGATTCGTTGTTCTGAGTTGATTTATCCTGGTACCGTTGAAATAAACCTGATCTACTTGACTAATATAGAAGAGTGTTAGAAAGAATAATAATGCATATAATGTATTTATGCAAACACATTTATTTACCTGAATCCAATGAACAAGATTTTGATTACTTGCAGGAGCAGGAAAATGACCAGGGAAATTGCTATTTTCCAATAATTTAGTCTCACCAAATATAAATCTAAAACTGTCATTGTAATTTAAACTGTGTTCTTCAATCAATTTACGAGAGAAATCCAATGTGTTCTTGAATAATTTAACTGGGAGGATTTTGATTAAATTGTCAGCTTTTATTTTACTTAGTAATTTGATTACTTTGGATTTTTGATTTTTTAATATTGCTGGTGGTGCTATCAACACAATACATTGTAAATCTGTTGGTGAGATGGATTCAATTATCAATGATGCTAAGATTTCAATTGCTCCTTTTTTTAAAAAGAAAATTTATTATTATTGTCATTATTACACTCAACATCATATATATCACATATATTATGTATATAATAAGACCATTTATTTATTTACCTTGAGAATGACCAATAAATGATAAACTGTCTACATTGGTTTGTTTCTTGATGTAATTAATAAAAGCAGGCAAATCATATTTTGCCATTTCATCCCAACTGAAATCATATTCGTCAGAAGAAGATGGCTCGCTGTACTGATTACCACGTGAATTACCCAACCAAACATCATATCCATTATCTTTCAATATATATGGTAAACTGTGTTCTGGCCCATTCAATAGCCAAGTATCTGTGCTATCAAATAATCCATGTTGAAGATATACAACTTTATTATTATTATCATTACTATCTTCCTTTATTAAATGCAATAAATTTAATTTGAATTCATCTTTTGTTATCACTATGTGGTTTTCAAAATTTTCTTTATGAATTAAATGATGATGATTTTGATTGTCGGCAAAAGTTGTAGTTGTGGACTTTGATGTACAAGAATTTGAAATAATTGTTGTTTTAATATTTGAATAAATAGTTGTTTTAGTATTTGAAGAAGGCGCAACTGTTAAATTATCATCATTATTATTATTGATTAGTTTTTTCATTATTATTATTATTTATTTATTTTATAATTATAAAATAATAATTTGAATTCAAATTTAAATTTTTGTTTTATTTCTGCTCTTTGAATTCATTCCATTTTATAAGATTTTTTTTTTCTTTTAATTAATTTACTCAAGCTTATCTGTTTAACTAAATAAAAAAAAATCTATATAAACAATGTACATAATAAGATGCAATTCAATATAAAAAAAACCTGTTTAATAATAATAAAAACGGAAGAACTCCTTTTATACTCAAAGTAACAATAAACATTTTTATTTATTCAAACCCGAAACTCTAAAGATTCAAATAATTCAAAATTGCTATTCGTCATTTTGACAATGGATTGAATGCACGTGCGATGCTGGTCTAAATCCTTATCCTGATGACACACAAATTTGTGCCATTTGACTAATTGATGTTTCCATAACAAGTAAAGTTTGTGAAACAATTTATAATGAATAAATAATAATTTTAATTCAAATTTTGATCTCTCTCTAGTATCTGCATCTGCAAGCATTAAATTTTTATAATGAGTTCCTCTCTTCGTCAGCAACAATTAGAAAACCAACCTCTTTTAAACGATGATGACAGTCCAAATGATCCAGAAGAAGAAGAAAATTTCATAGGTTCTCCTTCTATCAACAAAAAAAATAATCCAAACAGTTCAAAAAGACCTGAACGTAGTTTACGTACTCGTGAAGCTCCAAGAGATCATGCGAATTTTTTCCCTCTTAGACATGGAAAATTTTCAACCTTGGAAATTACTCTAGCATTCATTTGTGTATTATTATTGATACTTATGTCTGTATTTGCTGGTTTATATACAAGAGGTAGATCTAACAAACATACTCATCCTCCACCTCATCAAACTCCTGTACCTCCCCCAGGACCAATTCCAACTGTTATTCCGCCTCCAAATGACACTGAAAAGGTATTAATCGAAAAAAATTTCTATTGATCATTTTTATCAAGTAAAAATTACTTATAATTTTTTATATGTATATTATTCATTTATTCTAGGATCTTTGCTTGACACCTGATTGTGTTATTATAGCTGCTCAAATACTTTCCGATATTGATCCAGAAGCTGATCCTTGTGATGATTTCTTCAAATTTACTTGTAAATTTTTTACATTTCTTTAATCGAATTCTTTACATTAATTTGTTGTTTAATAAATTAATTTATGTATATTATTATTTATAGGTGGTGGTTGGTTAAAAAAAAACACAATACCTGATGATAAAGGGGGGTATGGATATTTCAATAGTTTATATGAGGATAATCAAGTAAATATTAATTATTATTGCGAAATAATTTCATTGAAAACTTAAAAAGATATATATTTACATATATTGTATAATGTTTTAGAAAGTTCTTAAAGAAATTCTTGAAGATGATTTTCCTACTTTCCCAAATCATCCAAATGACACTATACCATCACCAGATGAAACTATTGACAAGCAAAATTTTTATAAATTGCAATCAATGTATCAATCTTGCATGAACGAAACCCAGATAGGGTTACTTAGAGCTGAACCACTTTTGCCAATAATTAAAAAAATTTTGTCATATTTTCCAAATGATGAAATCTCCCCATTTATGAATTTTATTCACAGTCAATTTATTGACAATGATGATAATAATAATAATAATTTCTATGATTTTCATAATAATTACTTACTTATTAGAAAAAATTGGTTAACTAGAGAATCTTATTTAAGCTCATTATCATCAGATCCATTAAATGCAACAGCGACATTATCTTATTTATCATCAATCGGGGTAAATCCTTTATTCGCATTTGGAGTAGAAGCTGATGCAAAAGATCCCGAATATAATGGGTTATATTTGGATCAAAGTGGTTTAGGTTTACCTTCAAAAGAATACTATAAAGAAGAAAGTATCTTAAAGGTTTATAAAAGCGTCATAGCTGAACTATTAGAAAAAGCTCTTAAAAAAAATAAAAAATCTGACGATTTCAATAATTTTGATGGTAGTTGCAACGATAATGATGATAATAATATTTTTGATCAAAAAACTGATATTAGTGAAGGTAATGAGCACGAATCGCTAATTTGGAATGATTATGCCGAGAGTGTTGTTGAATTTGAAAGAGATTTGGCAAATATTTCTTTATCTGCGTAAGTGATTTATTATTATATTTATCATTATTTTAAAAACAAATAAAATATTATTTGCTTTTAAATAAATTACTGATTTTAACTATTATAATAGTGAAGATTATAAAGATCCGGAAGCAATTTACAATAACCATACATTAGGTTCATTATCTGCTTTATCACCTTCAATTTTATGGACGGAATACCTGATAAAATTAATACCAAAAGATCAAGCTGTCCCATCAAAAATTATCATTTCTTCAAATAAATATTTCTCAGATTTATCCAAATTACTCGAAAAGACCTCTTCTTCAAAATTATCACTTTACTTTATTTGGCAATCTGTTTTTAAATTTGCTGATTCGTTGGATGAATCCTTTAGACAGCCTATAAGAAAATTAAATTCTGTTTTAAGAGGTATTGATGAAAACATCAAACCTAAACGATGGGAAGTTTGTTTAAAAGTTATCGACGAAACTATAGGTTTATTGGCTGGCAGATATTTTGTATTAAAAACTTTTGGGGGTAATTGTTTCTTTAATTAATATATAATTTTTAATATATTTATTAAATAATTTTTAATTCTATCAATTGATTATACTTTTAATTAGGTAAAAGTAGAGAAATGGCTGATGATACAATTACAGCTATAAAGAATACGTTTATTAATCGTTTACCAGAATTGGAATGGTTGGACGAAGAAACACGCAACAAAGCCATTTATAAGGTATAGTAACATAATTAGCCATGTATCTATTGATAAATTAATACATTATTGCTAATATATATATATATTTGTTCGCCCGTAAGGTCAAAAAAATAATTCAAAAAGTTGGTTATCCAATAACTTCACCAAACATAGAATCACCTAAATCACTAGCAGTTTATTACGATAAACTAGTTATTAAGGAAAACCAATTTTTTGAGAATAAATTAAGTTACGAGACTTGGGCTAGTAACGAACAATGGAAAATGGTTAACAAAAAAGTTGATCGGGGTGTTTGGTATATGACACCTCAAACTGTTAATGCTTATTATGTAAGTAGACTATATATAATTAATTAGAATCAATTGCCGTTATATTTTAATTTTAATGAAGTTTTTTTTAAAAAAAAAAATAGAATCCAACAGCGAATGAAATTGTATTTCCAGCTGGTAATGTATAGTTTTTAATTTTAACAAAATAGTTGAATAATAACAATAACACTAATAATTATTATTTTGATTTTTTATATATTAGGTATCTTACAACCGCCTTTCTTTAGTGCAAAAGCTCCTGAATACATAAATTATGGTTCTGTTGGTATGGTGGTTGGACATGAACTTACGGTAATCTTTATTTAAATTGACGATCTTTTTTTTAATTAAAATAATATTAATAAAATTATCAATTGATAATCATAGCACGCATTTGATGACAGTGGAAGACAATATGATGCAAGTGGTAGATTGACTCAGGTAGAATATCTATAACTTCAAATATATAATAACAATAAATATATAACAACGTTGTATTATATTATTTAGTGGTGGTCTAATGATACAATCAAAGAATTTAAAAAAAAAACCATATGTTTCATTGATCAATATTCAAACTTTACAATAAATGATCCTTATGGTAAACCTGTACACTTGAACGGTAAATTAACTTTGGGAGAAAATTTGGCTGATAATGGAGGGTAATTAACTATTCATTATTAAAAATTATTAATTTATTTATATGAATATAATAATAATCATGATTTTAATATATTTAGATTAAAAGAATCATTTAATGCGTGGTTGACAAGATTCGAATCAGACCCAAAAGAAGAAATTTACAATAATGAATTATTACCAGGTTTGAGTAAATGGTCAAGAGAGCAATTATTTTTTATTAGTTATGGTAGAAGTTGGTGTTCGAAAGTAAGACCTGAAAGAGCAGTTGAATTAGTAAGATAATTTTTCCCTTTTCAAAGTTATAAATATCTTATAAAAAATCTTAATGATTATTAATTGATTGAAATTATAAACAATATTAATAATTATAGGTTAGAGTTGATCCTCACTCACCAGCAAAATGGAGAGTAAATGGTGTCGTAAAAAATTCTAAAGAATTTGCAGACGCCTTTAAGTGTAAAATTGGGAGAGAAATGAATCCCTCCGAAAAATGTATTTTATGGTAACAGGTTAAAATACCTAATATTTTTTTTTATTTCTTTTGTAATTATACAATTTAGTTAAATGATATGTTAAATTTAATAATGTTTTTGGGGGTTAATTATTATTTTTGGGAGGGGGGGTTAATTAATATATTATAAAGCTATAAAAATCTTTTATTAACAAATTACTAATTAATCATACTAGCTAATATTCAATACATGTTTTATTTTAATGAAGTCTAGTCAATTCTTCTACAATTTTGATCATCTCATCATGTTTAACTTCACATATTGCAGCAATTTCCGCTTGTTGTTTATGAGAAAGATCCAAAATTGATTCAATAAAATCGCCATCAATAAAATTACGACTTTCTTGCATCTTACCATCGATAGATCGAAAGGCCCTCCAACTATTTTTTAATTATTATTGTTATTAAAAGTCATCAATAATATATATCTTAATCATATACTCTTCGTAATCATAAAAATAAATAAACATCTTTTATATATAGAACAAAAGGATACGCTTCATTTGATAGACCGCCAATTGAACTTGTATAGCTTTCTAAAGCTTTTTCTAACTTTTTTAAATAATTGAATTTTTCTTCTGTTAACCTAGACACAACACCAAGGGAACCAGACACAGTGCAAAATAATACATCAGTATCAACAGTCAAATCTGAATCTGGACGGTTAATTGCCAACGAACCTATTATATTAAAATATAACATGTTTTTATATTTTAAAAATGATAAAATGCTTCATTTTATTATTATTATGGATAAATTTGATTACCATGTCTTAATTTATTTATCGAATCGCCTAAATGATATAGGCCTGATTGGTGTAGTTTGTCTCTAGCCGAATCTTCCGCTTCATCAGAATTCCTTTCAAGTATAAACATGTTTCCATTTGAATCGCATGCAAGATAATCATCATCATCAAGTGTTTCGACCGCTGTTAACCATTTTGCATTAAGATCTCTGGCTATAAGTTCGAGTTTTTTGTTGTCTTTGTTTAACTCTTTATACATCAAAACAGTAATCGAACGAAATAAATCTGCCACCAAGATAAAATGTCCTCTTGTGACAACATATAAGGCTAGTGTTAAACAAGAATAGCTACACATTGGTATTATATTTGACCTTCCACTATTATCTTCTTGCAAATTAAATAGTGATACCTATTATAAATTTGGATTCTTTAATTTATAAATGAATAATGTTATATGTAAAAAAAAATATATATATATCCAAACACATACCTTTGAATTAACGCTAACCAATAATTTCCCATTAAATGGTATACAACAAAACACCGAACCTTTCATGACTTTTTCATAAAATAATCTTATTTTACGATTATTGTCCTCTCCTTCAACTTGAAATATAAGTAATCTTCCATCATTATTGTTATCACCATCACCTGATAATAAAGTTGTTCCCACGAAATAAAATTCTGGGGAACTTTCTTTCATGTCCAATTTCCCAGTTGATAAATAGTGGACAAGCTCATCATCTCTTAGTTTGAATGTATCACTAACTAAATTTTTTTTAAAAAAACAAAATAAAAAAATACATCATATTGGATTGTAGATTTTAAAACAATAAAAGATCAAAAGAACTAACTCTCTAATGTTTGATCATCCATGATTTTGAAATATGGTTCTGTGGTTTTTTCACCGGTAAAAAAACGAGTAGTTGTCTTAGCAGTCAAAAGTCCAATAGTGTTAGTACTCTCTTGATGCGCAATGCGTCGAGGCATTTCATTCAATGAAATTGTTCTAATATGAAGTTTTTGAATTTCATCAATAGTACCAATGGTTAAACCATCTTCATGCGTTATAACTAAGGATGTAGATTCGCTGTCTGGTCTGAATGGACACATATATGTAACATCCTATTTTTTTAAAAAAAATATATAATCTCAACCAATTTTATTTTGTTTTAAAAATAAAAATCATATGATAGAAGTGCAGAGTTTGGATACCTTTGTGTTAACGCTGGAATATAGCAATTTGTTATTGTCGCTGTAAATGATAGTGGGTCTATCTGATGCAGCAAAAACATGATTCTTTCCATTAGAAATAAACGGAATTAAAATGATAGGCTGAGTACCTAATGAAAGATGCTTTTTTTCTGACAATTCCCCAGTAGTAGGATTCAATAGAAAATGATATAGTTGTCCATCACCCGAGGCTGCAAGAACATAATGATTATTTTCAAAATTTGTTAATAGAACAGAGCGAGTAATAGAAGTTCCATCAAACTTTTCATCCGATATTATATCTAAAGTAGGCAGTTTTAAAATTTTTATTCCAATGACTTTCCATAACCCAACCGCTACAATTGATGAGGAGGTTGGATCCTCTAACGGATTAATACTTAAACATGAAATATCAGAGTCTAATTCCAATTTCCTACAGATTAAATTATTTGATTGATTTAACGAATAAGTGAATGAAATATTAGATCCATTAATAAAATTAATTATAATCATATAAATAAATATATGAATATAAATTTAAAAACTAAAAGTTTACTAACTTGATTAGCATTAATTTATCATTTTTTATTTCAAAGTATATTATAGTACCACCAGAGAGCCCAATAACAATTTGTATAGTATTTACATCAGCCACAGTAATGGTTTTTCCATTTTCTGTGAGCCATTCAGACAATAGTTCTCCAGTTTCGATAACAAAAAGTGCAATATTTGTTTCTGTTATCTACAATAATAATTCATTGTAAATTCACAATGGAAGAAAACTTTATCATTATTATTATTTTGTTGTTACTGTATTTCACAAATGCTTACCTGTACAATTCTATTTCCAATAACGTTTTTGACAGATTTTGTTGTTTTGGACAAATTAAAACCCGAGTATTCTTCTAACTCCATTAATTCTTCTCCTTGATTTAATTTTAAAATACGAGTTTCGGTGGCTAAAGATATGACTATTGTATCATCATGACTGTTAAAGGTGGAGGGAGGTGTTAGTTGTTATTTTACATGATATCGAAAAATTACGATTTATTAATAAAAAATCCAAATATACATACGAAGAATCAAATGTAGGACGTAATGACCATACGCCATTAATTCCTAAAATATTCATTGATGCTTGTTCAGTAACACCTATTCCATTTCTAATTATTCGCAAAGTGCCATCCTCATTACCACCTGAGCAAGTGATTAGTTGACCCTAAAAAGATAAATAATGTTAGAAGGAACTTAACGTCAGAATTATATGTGATAGATATCAATAAGAATCGATAAATCGACTAACCAATCCTTGTCTTTCTAAATTTATTACGCAAAAATCATGTAATGGTGCCAAATTCACATAATTTTCTAATAAATCCATTAATTCATTTGATGAATTGTATTCCTTGCGTAATTTGACAAGTTGAGAATCACCAAAATGAGAACCAATAAAAGCATAGCCTTCATCAAGATAAGTAATGGAAGTTGGTTCAGAGATCTTTAATAAAATATTATTATAAATGAATGAATTTTTTTTAAAACATATAGTAAATTATAACATATTAATTATTATTTTTTTTTCGTTAGAATTAATTACCTTTCCTATATCATAATAATAAATTTTTTCAGAATCTGGTAAAACAAGCAAGTGTAATGTACCGCAACCATCTCCTATCAAATATCTTGTACCGTCATCATCAATTCTAGAAATCCTATAAAAGAGGAAAAGAAAAAAAAAGAATATCAGGGCTCAATAAATAAAACTTCATATATATATATATTAATTGATTGATTGATCGAATTATAGTTATATAAAAAATTACAAATTTCTAAAGTTGATGCTTTGTATAATAATATTGAATAAATATCCAAGATTTCAAATAAAATTCTATCAATTTACCCATTATGACTGATCGAGTATTTGAATAATATTGTACTGGAATTATTTATAAGATCTTTATAATATAAAATCTTATTTTCACAGATTAGCAAAAATCCACCTAAATAATTTAATTATAAATCTTTAGTAAATAAGTCAAAAATGAAAATAAAAATATATTTATATTTAGGTAATTTATATATAATGTAAAAAAAAAATACCCGTTGGTACTGCTATCATGTGATTTGCAGAAGGGTCAACATTTTTGAGTGACCATGGTGCATCTGTAATTTTTTTTTCTTTAACAGCTATGTAATAGGTTTTAATTTGAGTTATTTTATGAGAATCTTCATATAATATGGCCAGCGTAGGCGTGTCCATTTCGTATAAAAGTATCATAGAACGGATCTTCAATTCCTCTAATCTTTTTTAATATAAATTCATGGAAGTCTGAATGTTGAATTTGGATGTCAAGCAATTTTAATGTCATTATCACTTGTTATTAAATTAGAAAAGTAATTTCAAAAACCTTATATTGAAAAATTTCGAAAGATAGCCATGTGATGTATTTTTTTCTTTTGAACCTGTCGATACTCTGCCTTTATGGCCATCATTCATTATTGGGAACACATTAAGAGTACCTTCGCATGATTGAACTGCAATTATTCGTGATTTTTCATCAATAGCCAAAAGTTGGCCTGGTTCTGATGGACGCTTAGACTTCTTGGCGTTGAAATTACCATAACATTCAGTTTTAACCTTCTGGGTTGTTTGATCATAAGATAATACAAAGTAATCTAGGTTTTCAGTGGTGACAAATAATAAATCTGTATCGCAACGCTATATGTATGCATGTCGCATTTATGATAAAATTAAATATGCCATGTTAATAGTATCAATGAATTATATTTTAACACAAAAATAAATTTAAATAATGAAACACGACATACAGCAGGTCTATATATTCCCATACAAGCAATTCTACCATATATTGGAACATCTTGTAATAACTTTAAGCCTCCCGGAATAAGTGTATAAATTTCTATGTGTGTTATTTTGCTTTATTTATTAATATGTCAGATAAAAATATTTGATTAGTATTTTAAAAAAATCGCTGACCACACTATTTAGATAAGTTTGATTAAAAAACTTACTTGACAAATAAATTAATTTCACCAGTAGTGCAAAATTTTCCTTTAACAGAATCAATAACACTGCTCGATTTATGAGCAGTAACTACGTAGTTATACATGATGTAATAATTTTCAAAGACTTTCTAAAGTTATATGTATCTAATCAGATAATTGATATTAATGATTGTCAAGTGTAATTTTGGCACTACCCCCCCCCCCTACAAAAACTGATTATCAAAAAATTTGTTTTTATTCATGGCTTCATGGCTTGTCAAAAGATTAAATATAGATATTTATATAGCAAACTTGTCAATTCCAATTTCAAATATAATTTTTCAAGAAAAATTTCATCTACAAATACAACAAAGAATAACGATCAATTAGATAATGCTATTAAGTACTGTAGTAACCTTGTGAGGTAAGAAAGTATTATAAAAAGTAGCTTAAATTTTTCAATTGATTAAATTAATAAATCACATAATAATAATAATAATAATAATAATAATAAACACATATTAGCATTTTTTTTATTTAATATTTATAAAGAAAACAAGATTCAGAAAATTATCTATGTTCATTATTTTATCCAAAACACATTCAAAAAGTTCATTGGGCAATTCGAGCTTTTAACATTGAATTAATAATGATTCGTGATTCAGTCAGTGATCCTCGAATTGGCAAGATGAGGATGCAGTTTTGGCGAGAAACAATAGACAACATATTTAAGGTATGGATTGTCAATCTGAAGTATCGAGAAAATCGATAATTAGACCTTTCAATCCAAACATTATATTGTGTTGTGATATAAATTTATTTATATGTTTTCATTTATTTAATATCACCAGCAGAATAAGCCTCCTCAACAGCCTATAGCGCAAGTTTTACACAACTCTTTAGATATATGCAATGTTTCTCCGTTATTTTTTAAAAGAATTATTGATGCAAGAGTAAAGAAAAGGAATTTCTAATATAAAATAATTTATTAATCATATTGCAAAGTAATTAATAGAAAAATTGATTATTCTAAGGATGCACTTTTGGATGATCCACCATTTATAACGTCCAAGGATTTAGAATCATATGCTGAAAATACTGCATCTTGTCTTCTTTATTTACACTTGGAATCATTGGGTATTAAGGATATACAAGCGGATCACGCAGCCAGTCATATTGGGAAAGCTATTGGAATTGTGACTACATTAAAGGCATTTCCATATCTTGTTAGTAAAAGAAGAATGATGTTACCAGCAGAAATCACTGCAAAGGTATTTTATCGGATATATATAATATATATATATATATATATAAATTCACTAAAAAAAATCTTTTTTTTAATTTCCAGCATAATTTTTCCCACGAAGAAATTTTTCGAAAAGGTCGTGTGCCAGGACTAAATGATGCAATTTTTGAAATTGCAACAATAGCCAATGATCATTTATTGACAGCCAGAACTTTTTTATCAAATATTCCCATAGAATCATTGCCTGCACTACTATCAGCTGTAAATAAACAAATATATTTATTATTGTTAACTATAATTTATTCTTCCTGAAATTAATACACACTCTTTATATTCTCAAGGTGTCTTGTAATTCCTATTTGAAACGTTTGGAAAAATATGATTTTGACGTGTTCAATCCAAGACTGAATATAAGAGATTGGAAATTACCATTTCAACTATGGATAAATTATCGTCGTGGTGAATTTTGATGAAGTTCGATGCAATATAATTTTATTCACAAAGAAAAATTAATATTTATATTATTATCATCATTATTATCGTCATCACCATTCATCAAATTGTTTCGAGTCTTTGTATTTTTATTTCAAAACTTTTTCGTATCCCTGTCTTCTTGTTTTGAAAAAGCTATTGTTTTAAAATTAAATCTTATCATCACCACTTGGCTTGAGGCAAGGTGATATTAAAAGTTTCATTACATTTGATGCAGACAGTTTTTCTTTCTGAATATCCAAAGAGCCTTGGTAAACCTAAACAAAAGGCCAAAAATAAAGTCCAAAATGTACTTTATTTTGTTGGTTTGAAATTAGATAAATTTTTAAATAAAAAAAACCAAAGCATACAATAATAATATATTAATACTTACTAATGAGATTTTAGTTCATGTGAACCACCTTTTGGACATGGGCCTAATTCTTTAGCAATATTTAACACTTCTAAAATATTTAAATAAATTTCAATATTAATTAATTTGTTAAATTAAGAATCTTTTAAGAATAAAACAGTGAAAGGTTGATGCTAAATAAATCCCTTGATTGTGTTTCTTGTCAATCACTCGAGTTCCTGGATATGATGGATTCATATTTTAAATAAGAAAAAATTCAATGTTTTTGAATATATATTCTTCGAATAAAAATTTATGAATTGGGAAATTAGCCAATCAAATATGAGGGGTATGGGTGCGAAATTTCAAATTCACGTATCGTACGATAGTAATATTATTAATATTAATAATCATGTTTATTGTTTTTATTAGTTAACAAGATTTTAATAAGAGGTTGTTGCTGTGAGCAACTAACAGTCACATGGAAAGAAAGGCAGTGATCTGCTATTACGAGGGTGTTTGCTTTTTCTTAAAAATAATCAATAAATATAACATTATGATGGCATCGTAAAAAAACATCCTTAGTTTTCTAAAATGTTTTGATTCAATGAACATATTACATTAAAAAAAGATCAAACCTATAATACCAACCAAAAGATCGATAAAATAATTAATCTAATAGAGCCTAGAAAAAATATAAACCAAGTAAACCAACCAATGATCTAAAATACTAAGGGGAATTTAAAAATTGTAAAAAGACCGAGTTGAATCCAATTTTTTTGAAAAAATCCGCGAGTTATGTGATGGAGAATTGCTGCTTCTGCCGTAAAAACAAAAATCAAATCCTAGAAGGAAAGCAATAGAAACAATCCAGGAATCAATAAAGAAAAGAATCAAAAAATGGGGAGAAAGGACGATATAGAAGATGAAAAAGGTATTGATATTACAACAATAAGAATATCATTAATAACAATAGTGAAAAGATAGGATTTACATCAGAACAGCAAAAGAATAGGTAGTACTCGACAACAACTTCCCATGCAATTGCTCTGGTAGTTTTCTATGTTATAATTTTTCAATTTTTAATATTTATATTAAAATCATTAATACCAAAACCATGCAGAAATGAAATTTTAAGGAAACCAATTTTGAAAAGTTCTGACAAGCAAAAAACGAGAAAACTTGGAAATAAACCTTTGATATTTTCGTTGAATTTAATCAGAGTCTCCATTCAATGTAGAGTAATGGCTCCATCGCCTTGTCGTCCAAGCGATGGTGGGAAAGTTTTAGTAGACAAGTTTCTAATTAGGTCTCTTCCCAATTATACATGTTCCTTAAAGTCATCTCTGAAAGATAAACGAGTAATATTAAATTTAACAAATTAAGCTTAGGTGTTAGGTCCAACAGAACTTTCCTCTCCATTATATGCAATGCTCTACTTCATGGTGATGAAAACCGCATTAAATAAAAAGGCTTCAACAACCTCTTCAAAAAAAAGAAGATCTCGGATGTAATTTCAACAAATTCAGAGCCCCACGGTCCCTTTGAATTGTTCCATTGCATCGTGTCTTCGGGTAATGGGCCTAATTAAACATGCCTGAAGCGTCAAAGGTATGAAATTTTAATGATTGTTAAAGGACTACATAGTACCCGTTAGAGACTCTTGACGACATTTTTTAATAAAATATAATATTAAACGTAATATGTGAAAATTAAAAATTAGTCAATCAAAAGGAATATTACATTGCCATAAACTTAGTTTTAGTAAGATATATATCACCCTCTACTTTTGAAATTTTTGGGTTTCATCTCATAAAACTTTATTATTATTGGTTTTCATGCACATCATAACAATAGACATAAAAATTATCAAATCATTTTCAAATAATTAAATTTAAAAGATTAAGTGACATGTAAATTAAAAGATTCTGTTTTATGTAGGATTGGAATTTAGAATATCGAATTAAATCATTAATACAAATTTATTTAAAAAAAATATAAAAATATAAAAATATAAAATGTTATATGATGATGATGGCGATTAAAAAATTTTTATTTTTTAAATAATTTTTTTGTCAACATATAATTTATTCGTCTTCTCCTTGATTTTTTGCCCTATAAGCTTCTATCTTTTGTTGGACTTTGTTTCTTCTTTGTTTCAAATTCAATCTAAACTTCTTGTACTATTAAAAAACAACAATGAAAATAACATTTAAAAACATGTTGTGTAAAGAAATGCAAAATATACAAAAAAATCTGAATGATCACCTTCTTAAAGTCCTTATAATCTCCTTTCTTGTCTGTAGGTTTAAATACAGGATCACTACGGATCTTGGTATGTGCTTCTTTATAAATACGCTCTAAATCATCAGCACAAATTCCAGTTTCGATAAATTTGGAAAATTGTCGTTTATACTTGTCATCATCCTCATCCTGAAGATAGCGCATATAGTCTGCCACATGTCCACCATAAATATATTTACGAAGGATACTTGAATCAAGTGATTTCGATTCTGTGTCATAACCTGGAAATCTATTTTCTCCATGTGGAATAAAAATACCACCATCAGAAGCACCTTTAAGCACCGCAAAAACTTTAGATCCAGTAGATGTACGTTTCAATCCAACATCTAAAAATGCTTTGAATGGGGAAGGTGAATCGTCATCATCAATTGCCTCAACTGGAGCAACTTTACCATCTGGTTCTTTTGTTCCTTGATACTTGTCTGCTAAATTAAGTTTAGTGAGAACACGTCGAGCTACCAATAAACCTGTTGCATATGCTAATTTATTATATAAAAAATTTGTAACAATAAAAAAAACATTAGTAGATATAAATAAATAGTATATACACACACATACACATCTATATATGTAGATTACAACTAACCTGCTGCCCAATTTGTTAATCCAATTTTAATACCATATTTTTTTAATTCATGTGAATAAGCTGCTGCTAGAACATAATCTCCTTCGATTTTGGCATATACAATTTGAACAATGACGTCTGTGTTGGTGAAACGAACAACTAATCGATATTTTGGTGAATTATACTTATTCTTTGCTTGAACAACCAATTTTTTACGTGCATAATAATCAGTTTTTCCCTCTAAAATTAATCATCAGAAAGAGAATGAAATAATTAATTATTTGTGAGATTATTAGTTACTTATATATAGTATGGATGAATATGTATTGAGTATAGATAGATTAATTTTTTGTGTTTATTTCAGATAGGAGCGAAAGATAGTATTAGGTTCAACATAACAGAAAACTTGTTCAGATGAACTATGTAATCATCATTAATACAACTTGAATAATTAATTAATCCTTAAAGAATTATGGTTATTGTTGCAAATGTTAACATTGTAAACGTACCTCGTCTTCTTCGATATTTAACTTGATATCTTTTGAAATAAGCTACGTATGTACATGTATATATATTGATAGATTGATATATTGATGAGATAATATAAATAGATAAATAAATAAAGATTAATTATCGATTAATAATTGTGACAAATTATCTATAATCCACCCTGTTAAACATTACCTTTATTTTTCACTATTTTAACAAATGTCTTTCAACGATCAATCAGTTGCAAATTATTTGATAATTGAATTTTCAATAGAGTATTAATGAAATAATAAATAGTAAAAAGAACGAATTAACAAAGTTATCATAGTAATAAATAAATTTATAATAAATTTGCTATTATTATTATCTAGTTATTGTTATTTTAAATAAATAAGTAGTTAATGGTTCCTTAATAGTGATTTTCTATCGTGTTATTACTAATATTTGATGGTTATTTATAATTGATTAAACTTACCATCTTTACAAGCTAAATAAATAGATAAATTTTATTCGTTATTGTGAGATGAAAAAAAAATCTAAAAAAAAAATTTTTATAATCAATCACGTGAATTTTATTATTGCGCCCGGTATTCAGTGTTGTGTGGGAAACATGGTATGTAACGTTATATTCCAATCAAATTTTGAATCTCAGAAGATAGTTTCTAAATTTATACTAGTTACACGACGAAATTTCAACACTCCCGGTATTATAATATGATTTAGGTGATTTAGGTTGAATTTTTTTTATCTTAGTTGATGTAATTATTTTATTTTTAATCTGATTAGATGTGAAGAAGCATTTGTATGATGTGTAATTGTTGAAACCATCATTGAGAGCAAAAAATTTTATTTGTTAAAAAAGGGATCATCTATCAAATAAAATATACATAAATATGGAATGATTATAACAAAATAGTATTATTTAAAAGTTTTTATTTATTATTCTTTTTTTAACAATGTATTTGCCACCTTTTCTGCTTCACGTAATTGTTTATATGAATCTATAATCATTATCAAAGGCAATATGAGATAAGGTGTATAGACCATCAATAAAAAATTTCTTTGAGATTCACTTAATCCCTCATTACTACCAAACATCAATTCACTAATACAAGCTAGAGTTGTTGTGGCTGTATGACTTGCATAGATTAGCAGCAGTAATCTGATTGATTTATCGCCTGTAAAAAAATAAAAATTAATGAAAATGAAAGACTTGTATTTCAAACATAAAATTAATTTCTGTTTGCTTATATTCATATTATAATAATACCTTTCCATAAACTGATTGAAGCATAAAAAAAGAATGGTAATTGTAAAAATAATTCACAAAATAAAAAACTTTTAAACCAAATTCTTGTAGTAGTATATAATGGATCATTGAAGTTTTCTATGTACCATTTATTAATTGATGACAAAAAACTTGGGAGAATTGATTCAGGATAAATTGAAGTTGTATCTAATAATAATGCAGGTGGAATATGAGTAACAAAATAGATGAAATAGATGAAATCTAATGAACGATGAAAACTTGAATTCATAATTATGATTGATATATTAATATTAATTTTAATATTTATTTTTTTTTTCTAATTTTTCGATGTAGATCATAATGTAAAAAGGTGGATCATTACTTATTTTTGCTGTCTTCCTTGACTAAATAAAGTTAAAAAAATTCACCAAACATTATTATCTTATAAAAGAAAGGGTGTGTTTGTTAATTTGCAATAGAGTTGCACAAGATCAAGTTTGGTGGTTGACGTAACCTTTGGTAATTGTTACTTAACCATTTTTGTCAGTGAATTTGAATATTTGGTGCACATCATAAAAGTATTTCAAAATGAAATTCTGTATTCGCGTTTTACCTTTATTTTTTAATTGAATTTGGAAAAAAAAAATGAAATTTATTAAAAAATATCAAACATCAAAGGTTTATATTATTTATTATTTATTATTTTTCTTTTAAAAGAATGCAATTTTCATTTAAAAAATCTTTTAAATAGTTACCTGCCTCCTGTATATGGTTTTTTTTTAATTTGTATTTAGGATGGTTTATCTTACATGTTATCTACTCCTTCTAAGTTGAAAAATAAAGAAAATAGTGATGAAAACAATAGCGAAATTGTTAATTTACATAATGATGGTATTTGGGAAAAGGCTGAAAAAGTTCTTAATACGAAACCAGAATCAATTGAAATTTATGAAAAATTGAATTCAATAACTACCAATCCCAATAATAAAACTAAAAAAAAATCATTATTAATGCCAAATACCTGTCAAAACATGATTGATAATTGTCTTCAAGAAAATCATTGTAATTATTGAATTTTTTTTTTTTTGAAAATACTATTGAATTAATAATGAATCTTAACAATATTTTCAAATTTAGATAGTGGAGCAATTGATTTGATTGGATCTTTTTATAATCAATCATACAATCCTTCAGGGTATGTATTAAATAATTTTTTCTTTGGATTTCAAATTATTAAAAACAATTCATTGTGAATAAATATAAATTAATTAACTATATTCTTTATTTTTGCATTTTTTTTGTAGAAAACATATTCGTCAATTGGTTGATTTGGTGATTAATGATCAAAAGGTTAATTATAGAATGGCTCTGAAAGCACATAAAATTTTAAATCAAATTTTACAACAAGAAGGTTCTTTACCTTTTGAAAATATTTGGTCATCATCTCCTTCTTCAAGCGATCTTGATAGTCAAATAAATGAAATAGATGACATTTGGAAAGAATATAAAGATTTTTGGAATTTCATCAAAAAAACGATGTTCCAACCTCATCCAATGGATGATGATAATTTTCAAGTAAGCCAATATTTATCATTCAGTTGATTTTTTTAGTACATATGTATTGATTGAATGCACATATATAATTTAGAGAAAACTCTTATTGCTTGAACATATAGTAAGCATGTTAGAAGTTGATATAAAATTAAAACAAGGTAAAAAACAATTGAAAATATATAAATACCCATACTCTTTAAATTGCTATAAAAAATTGTTAAAAAATATATATATATATCAATTTTCTATTTAGAAAATTTATCTTCAACAATATTTTTACAACTTATTCCAAACAGTTATGGTGTCCAACAACGTACAACAAACATTAAAACTCCTGTTGATATATTAATTTCAATATTTGACAAAGATGAAATATCTAAAGATCTTGTAAACATGATCCAAAGATTATTAGACTTGGTAAAATGTGCTTTTACTTATAATTTAAATTAACAGAATTAATTTTATTTAGTATTGAATATTAAAATAAAAAGACTTTTGATTAATAATTTAGATGATAATTCTTTCATACTCTGAACATATTTGCTCTAAAACTTTGACAACTGAGATATACTTGAAATCAAAGCATCTTGATTCATCAAAATTCCAACTATTCCTTCAAGTGAGTTTGGTATAGATGTATATATACTCTATTTATTTATTCATTCATTCATTTATTTATGTTTTATTAATAAATAATCTTGATTCTTATTTATAGACTTTAATATCAAACACCTTTAAAGCAAGATTGCTTGATTTAGCATTATCCAATACAGATCTTAACTCAGCTGGTCGTAATTATCGACACTTGATAAAATCACAATTAAGTTTATCAAAAATAATTAATGTTTATTTTGATTCAATCCCATTAAAAAAAACCAAAAAAGGCGAGATTATGTCTGATTTAGCATGGCAACATTACTACATGCTATATTGGATCCTTCAAAGTTACATTTCTTCAAAAATCATACGAGTTAATAATTGTGTTAATAATAACCGTAATACTAGAAGGAATAGTGGTGATGATTTGATAATGATGATTTGTGGATTAGATGAAGAAGAATATGAATTGGTGATCAATAACACAGTGGTCAACAAAATCAACAATTTACAAGAATCAATCAAGAAAAATAATATTGTTAGTTCAGACATAAAACTTCAAGTACAATTTCTATTGGAAATGCTCAGTTTGAATATTGAAAGTCTTAAATTGCTGTGTAAGCGAGGGAAACGTGATAAAAAGGTGTAAATAAATAGATACATATATATATAAAGAATTCATTTAATATATAGATATATGTATATATTATAAATTTTTTTATCTGCATTTTTTTAAATATATACATGTCAATAAATTTACAATAATAATATATATAATAAGAAAAAAAGAACCTTTCTGTAATGATCCATGATTTAAATATAATAATAAGTCAAGTTTCCTGCTGCTTGATAAATTTATAATAAGCAACTTGGAAATTGTTACCTCTTGTTAATGTTGAAATTGGCAATTCCGATAAATCCAATGATAAAAAAAATTTATCTCTGCTTTTTGTAATAACATCAGAAAGCAAAGTTATCTTTGATTTTATATTATTAAATAGATGTTTATTAACTTGTTGATTGAATTCTTCCAAATGCATTTTTAACAGATGGATTAAGTTGCACCCTTTCTCCTTCCCATCTAAGAGCCTTATGAAAACACCAACGGTTTGGTATAAACCAACAATTGTCATTTCTTTTAAATGATAATAATAATATAAGTAATAATATTATTAGTATTAATATGTATGCATATAGTAAATTATTATTATTATTATAATTAAATATTATATTAATATGAATTAAAATAAATCCAATTCTTATTACGTGATTGATTCCTAACATATTTTACAAATATGCCAGCAGCCAAATTATAATCTTTTTGATCCGGTTTCTTGAAATATTTGAAAGCAGGGATGTAAATACTATTGTAATAAGCCTTATCATTCAATTTTTCCTTGACTTTACTAAGTGATTTCAAAATCTTAATAGTCTTTCCATCAAGTTCATCATCATCATCACATAATCTCAGTTGTTTTTTCTTATCTTCCAGTTCTTTATTAAGTTCAAAGAACTTTCATTTCAGTTCATCATGTTTTTCTTGAAGTTGATCATATTCTTCCATATTATAATAGTATTTCTTGTTGTTATCACTGATTAAACTTTGGGAGAGCATATTTTTAATTGGTGATAGCAATTATTTTTGTTTTGTGTGGATCAGAATGAATAGGTTATCAATGAATTGATTTTGGATTAGAGAATAATTTTGTTTAAAGAAGATAAAAGTTTTAAATAAAATATTTATTATTTTATTTATTTAGTTTTTCTTAGTTGAAACTAATTAACTTGTTAGAAAGTTACACTATCATCATCTCTAATTAATTCAGTACCTATTGATTTATAATTTTTTCAACCATTTGCACTATTTTCTATACTAATAATCAAAACAATCATCTTCTTTCATAAAAAAAGCCACTCATCGTCTTCCAGCAAATTATTTTTTATATTACTCATAACCCTCTTCTGGTTAGGATCAAAATCCATACAAGTATCAGTTGTGATAGTTGTTGTATTATTATTAGCAGTCTCAATAGTTGTGACATTGCTTTCCATTATGGAGAATATGTTTTTCTTTGATAATGTTTATTTGCAAAGTGTATTATGTTGGGAAAAAAAACAATAAAACATGTATGATAAAGAAAAACATGTATTTATATATAATATATTGTTTGAAACACAAATGACATTAATATATGGGGTTTGTACTAGGAAAATCAAGCTTCCAGACAAAAAATCTATTTTTAATAACAACCCTTATAAATTTGGTTACACATGTTTTTAATACAGTGCGGATCATCTATACTCAAAAGTTAAAATTTTTGAAATATTATGTGATCCACACATTGGATTTTAAAAAA
>CAJVPN010000638.1:0-23771 GCA_910592215.1 Entrophospora candida
AATTACCAAAATATCGACATAATGCTGGCCAATTCTGAACCCTATGTAGGTTTACGTAAGATTTATTTTCCTGATGATACTTTATTTTTGTTTTTTTGTAATTCTATAAATTCTATACTAATTGCTAATAAAAAATCATTAATGTTTGTTTTATTTTATGCACTTTTTTTTTGTATATTAATATCTATCATATTCATTGTTTGTCCGTTTATTCGTTATTTACATAATAACAGTTAAACGATATGTCACAGGAAGTGTAATTACATATTAATAACTAAACTCAGAAACTGTAAACGAAAAATCATGGTTTGATATAAAAAGGCAGGATAATATAATTCACTCTCTCTGTAACGGATTTTTATAAAATAATAACGGATCTTGCTCTATAACGAACGACCTGATAATTTTATATGTCCATATTAATATATAATTCATTACTGTCTATAACGGACATTTTTTCAGAGCGAATTGTATATGCGACAGTAAACTATCTAGTTTTCGGGTCTTTCTTTAATTAGTTAGTTAGTTACAATTAGAAAGGAACTCTTTAACAAGTATAAGATTTATTCTTAAATATCATTCTAGATTAAATATATTATTATTTATTATCATCTATCCTCTACCAACATATTTCCAATTTTTAATATAATCAGTCCAAAGATTTTTAAATAAAATTTTTCCAATTTTATCTAAATTTGCCATTAACATGTTTCTTTCATAATCACCAAACAAATCTAACAATGAATAGATTCCTGCTTTTAATGCTTCTCTGGTCGATTGATCCAAATAACCTTCTTCAATTTGTATTTTTATATATTTACTAATTAACGTTGGCACATATTTACCAAAAGCCTGTGAAAATTTTGATGATGACTCTTTGTTGTTTTTATTATTGTTATTGCGATATTTATTAAAAAAATTTTTATGCTTAACCATTTCTAATAATCTTGCAAATGAATCTCCACATTCTATTGATAATGATGTTGAAAGATTAATATCCCAAAAATTCTTCAAATTAGTTTGTTGTTGTAATTTTTTGTTATAAGAAAATGAATGACTATTAATATTTTTTCCTTTTGATTTAAAACCATGAAACATATCTTGTAGTATTTGAATAAATGATGGTAATGCAGATATTAATATTTCTCGTCTATATGCTAGTATATCATGAAGAAGATAACAAATTGATTTAAAAAGATTTTCATAATCTTCTTGTTGTTGTTCATCAGTAGCATGGGTGGTGACGATAGGTTTAGGTGAAGTTATTGATATAATTGATGATAAAATAATTCCAATATCATTTGATTGGAATGTGAATGCCTTTTTAATTATTTAATAAAAAAGAAATCGAACGATTAAAAATTAGTAGATTTTCTTGATTTAATTCTTTCACATAAATAATAATACCTTATGTGAAACAATGAAACTATAAATTTTCAAAATAAGTATTCTAGCTTTTAAATTTTCACAAGACTCTTCTAAATAACAAACTGTGAATAATAAATTTGGAAGTCTTCTTTCTAATTGACGAAGTTGAGCTATTTTTTTAAATATATCAATAATATAATTAATTAATATAAACATAAAAACATATATTATATGTATATGCAGTAACTACCATGCTTTGAATTTTTTAATAGTAGGCCAATCAAGTGTAAAAAGAATTTTAACTTTCTATTATTGTTATATTCTTGGAAAGAAAGAGACGAAGATGAGGAATGTGTTGGTGGTAGGTCTTCAACTTTTATCATAATTGCATTCACAAGTTTTCCGTATTGTACTTCTGATAATCTTGAAATATATTTTCCATACATTATATTCATCTCATTTAAAATATCACTTTGGGAATCTATATAATATATAAATGAATTTAGTATATGGTGTAATCTCATATATTATGCAAGTGTAAATATACCTTCATTGTATAAAATACTCATTAAATCCCAAATCCAAAAATCAATTATTAAATTATTTTGAAGCATTTCAAAATTCGAGATAAATTCCATTAGAATTGATGTCATTAATACACAATTATTTAAGATTTCATAATTTATAATAATGCTATGATTATTATTAATAGAAGTTGAGAATTGTATTAATTGTTTAGTAACAACAAACAATTCTTTCGACAGCCTAACTAATGAAATAACTTGTAAAGTCAACAAAACAATTAATATGATTAGATAAATGTATTACTATTCATAACATATATTATATAACCGTAAATAAATAAACCTTGGTCTTCTATTCTAAATCCATGATTTTTAGACATGTTTAAAGTTTGCAAGGCTATTGAATATGCCTTGAACTCGTAATCTAAACTTGTAAAGTTTTTTATTATGAGTTTTTCTTGACTTTTTAAATCTTTTTTTGTGTTGTCATCAAGTTTACCATCAAAAATATTTTTTAAATAGTGCGTAATTATTTGTGCCAATTTACTAGACACATGATTAGCCAACGAATAAAAACAATTCAATGTTTCAACTTCACTACAAATTGTTTTTTGTAGAAGAAAAGAAAGGATTTGTTTAATTTATACGAGTGTATGTGTGAGTGTATGAAAATTAATTTAACAATTAACTATAATAATAATATAGTGGGATCTTTACTTGAATATTTCAATGTTTTCTAGTTGAATTTTTAAAATCCCAGTAATGATTTTCCAAATTGTAGTACCACTACTATTATTTTTCATTGTATTATCGCCCATTATTATTACATTAGATGACCAACTTTTCAAGAATTCTACAAGTTTTTTTATATGTTTTAAACTTGATTCCTGATTACTTTTAAGAATAAGATGCCTATTTGAAAAATATAATTTCAAATAATGCGTATATTATTAATAAATAAATAAATGAATGAATAAATAAATAAATAAACATATATATAACCATAAAATAAATAATTAACTCACTTTACTGTAATTGATAAAATTTGGCTTGTAGTTTCTACTAATTTTTCATAAAATATTTCATTTTTTTCTACAAGATTACTATTAGAAATTTCTTGAAATATGGTAGCATTTAAGGAAGTTATCCACCAAGTTATCAAATCATTATCATTGTCATTATTATTATTTTGCTGAGAAAAGAAGAAAAAAATATTATATATATATATATATATATATAATTGATGTATAATTTCATAATATCAGTAAAACAAGCACACACATATATATACTTTTTAGCCTACCAAAAAATCAATGATTATACCACTATTCCATCTTATAAATTTTAATAAAAGATTTCTACATAGCAAAGAACATTTCAACTGATTGTAATCACTGCTAATATTGGCAGTGGTTGTGGTGGTGATCCATTTATCAATCAAAACTAAAAATATAAATAAAATTTTTGTTTCATCTTCTTTGAAATATTCCATTGGAATAATATTAAGAAATGTAATGTAACCAATTAATTTTTTCATATATTTAATGCTAATGATAATATTAGTGGTGGTGGTGGTGGTGGTGGTAGATGATGGAAAAATCGCATTTAGAGATTGCTCATTTATCATCTTTGTTATTGCTAGTTTATCTCCTTGAAAACAATTTAATGATATTTGAATTGCATAATTTAATTCTGTAATATTTTTTATAGAATTAGTTGTTTTCTTTCTCTTCTTTTTGTTGCTAATACTCTTGTTGTTGTCTTGATAATCTTTTAGAGTTTTTGAAATTTCTCCCATAAAAATTTTTAGAAACTTTTCTGAAACAAAATAATTGATTAATTAAGATTTTTTGAGAAATAACTAATTTTATTTAAAGTAAATTTATGTATACCTCGCAATGGAACTAATTCATAAAATTCAGCAGATCTTAGAAGCTGAAAACACAAATTTCCAATTGTCATTTGATTTTGTGATGATAGTGACAATGATGGTGATGGTGAATACATTATAAAACTTTGAATAATAAATTTCATAATAACTTCAACAGATTCATACTGACAATTATTACTATATTTTCAATAAATATATTAAATTAATAGTAAAAGTAGCAATGTCAATATTATTAATAATGTTATTCCTATACTTACATCACAACATCTAACCAATCTCTAATAATTATCATGAAATTTGCAATTGGAAAAGTTTCTACTGTCAAATCAACCAAGCTACCGTTCCATGATAATGGTGACGATGTTATTGTTGGGAGAGATAAAGTAGAAACAACAGATTTCAAAATATCTTGTATTGATGAATTAATATTTGTTGATTTATCTTCTTCATCTTCATCATTGCTTTCTGTTAACGATGATAATAATGTTTGATGAACATGTTGAAGACAAACTTTATTCTATTTAATAGAAATAAAAATTATTAGAAAGCTTTCTTTTATCTCTAAAAAATAATAATTAGTCGGCTGTGAAAAAAAATACCACAAATAATATAAGTTTTGGATCCTCGAGCATTGTAAGTTTTTGTAAATTTGTAATAAATTGATGTTTATTGTTGGATGATGTATTTTTCCAATATAAATCTAAAATGTCCACAAAAGTATGATGTAAATTAAGAGCAGTCCAAACCAATTTTGAATAAGTTGACTTGTCAACTTTATTATTATTGTCATTATTATTGGTTAGGAGATCTGTTGTTGTCGATAGTATTATTGGATTGATGTAATCTGTAAAAAAAGTTTCGCATGCTTTTTGAAAACTTTCTTTGTAAAGTGCATTAGTTGATGTTTTGAAGGCTTTTAAAAATTGTACAAGTAATATTATCACAGGTTCGATTAAAATTTTATTATTATTATTGACCATAATATGAGATGATGATGATGATGATGATGATGATGATGATGCTAATGTCGTTTCTTGACTGTCTACTAAAATTTTTCTTTTCTTTGTTTGAGCATCTTTAGTAAAATAAAGATTTGATGATAAATAATTGCTTAATTCAGATGAAAATATTGTGATGATTTCTAAAGCTTGAGACATTGGGACATAGATAGAGACTTTATTTGAAAATCTTTTTGAAGCAAATATTATTATTAATAATATAAAAATTAAAATTCAATTGTAAATAAAAATAAATGAATAAGATATTCTTGCACATACATTTCTAAAAATTCCATGGAATACAATGGATTTTTCAAAATCTCGTCACCAGCTTTTATGTTCAAATTTCTCAATGATTCCAAAAAGCTCTTTAGATAAAAATCCATTTCATGAGATTTTGCAAAAGTATCTAATAATCTTTTACCCAAACTCATCACACATTCATTTATAGATTCGCTTTGTGGCTTTTTGTGAATATTAAATAAAAGAAATAAACTTGTTAACTTATTTTAAATTCATGTAAATTGTCCCATTTAATAAATCAATATTTATATATACCAATAACATTATACCCCATAAAGTTTTTATATGTGGTTTTATTATCGTATGTTCAATTTGAAGAAGTGTATCAATAGAATTATAAACATAACGCAAATTTTCGCCTAATAGTAATGACAATTATAACAATAATTAATAATAGTCAAATAGATTTATTTATTTTCAAGTTATTCTTATAAAATTCTTACCTTGAACTTTGTGCGCATTCAAATGAATAGAATCACTAATTTTTTGAAGAGAATCCAATATATGTTTAGATATTCCATCATTATTTAATGTGCTCTTGTACATTTTTTTTTTGTTGAAATTATTTTTATTTGATAATCTGATTATTTTTTTGAATTGGCAAAGATCAACGAATTTTCTTTCGAGCTATATAAAGAAAAGAAAAAGAACGATCCAAATAAGTATTATTAGAGAATGATTATTTTGAAGGCTATTCTAGTTAATTATTATAACCTTTTAAACTTTTTAACTCATGTACAACAAAAATAAAATAGCAACAACTGTGAACACGACAAGCCTCCAAAACGACAATGTAAAAACAAGCCAGCTCATCAAGAGAAACACGAGATAAAGAGGCCAGATCTATGGTCAATTGATGAGTCAACGATTCCAAAGGAGTTATATATGACGATAAATATTGAGGTTATAGCAGAGAAAAGAAATAAGTTATTTTGAAAGATAGCTTCCAGGAAACAATTTATTTCCACGGTCAAGTATTCAGAGCTAACTAAATCTTGCAAATCTTGAAATCAAATGAATTTTTTGAAAATCATTATTACTATATATATAGTCTAGTAATTTAAAAATGTTGGCAAAGGTTTTTATTTGACCCAAAAAAATTTATTAATATTAATAATAAAAATTTCTGCCCACTTATCAACTTTTTTTCTTAGCATTTTCTGGTAGATAATTATCAAGAAAATGTAATTCATAATTATCAGAATGTTCAAGTAAATAAGAGATTTCATTAAAATTTTCATCAATTTTTTCTTGGCTTTGCTTTCAATTTCAGCATTATTAATAACATTTCGAGCTAAATCATCATTAGAGTGAACATCTTTTGTTTGGTTATTAACAGAATTCAGATATTTAATATATTTTCTCATAAATCAAAAACTACTCCAATAAACTCTTTCCGAATATTTTACTTGCCCAAGGTTGAGAAATGCATGATCCAATTGCTTTAACAAAATTCTCAAGCTTGTCTAATTTTAAATTGTGATGACTTGTAAATAATTATCTTTTTCATTATTGTGATACTGTGGGCACCATTAATTCAACCAAGTGACAAACCATTAATTAAATAAATCATAATACAACCTTTTAGATGTAACATAATGTTTTGATGGAGGTTTTAATTTTTTAGAGTTCTTTATAATGGTTCAACCGATTTTTTTTTTGTTGTTGGCAAAACACTTCCAAAATCCTCAAGAGTAAATTGAACTTTACAAGGATTAAAAGGCTTACACAAAAATAATTTTGTTTAACATTTGTCTCATAGAAATTTTCAATTTCAGTAGAATTATCTTGCACCAATTTCCTTTTATCACAATAAAATGCATAAATGATATTAATATATATACAAAATAAAAATAATTTTTTTAATTACTCTCAACCGAAAGCTTGTCTACCGCCCATATTAATATTAATATTAACATGTTTTATGATGCCAATTTTTCAATTAATTCACATTATGTTTTTTTATTTTTTAATATAAAAGGAAAAAAAGATGATTTAAAAAAATACAATTAATTTTTTAATCCATCATACACGTTCATTATTACATTAAATTAAAATTATTTAAACTAATCCCAAAAATTTTTAAAAAACTAAAAATCCATTAAATCTTGCTTTTTTTAATTAAAATATCAGAATCGAAAAATTTATTATCGGTAGTATTCCACATATTACTTTCAACAAAGCTTATCAATTTTTCTCTTGACTCATTAGAATTATTTAATAATTGTTTAAAATCAGGCGATAACATTTCTTTGTTTGATGCTAATCCTTCCTCTACTATCTCCACAATTACAGCTGCAGCGACCTCAGCCGATACACGTCTAATACGTTTTAAATCGGGATAAAGAAGTCGCCCTTGTGCTTTCTCCTCAGGTAATACTGAGTTTGCTAATGCTGATGCTGCAGCGTATAACTGTCTATCGGTAATTTTTGTTGCTTGTGCAAGAATAGCACCTAATCCTAATCCGGGACTGAACATAGTATGTGTTATATTTAAGCGAATGAATATATGTGTGTAAAATATGATATGAATCAATTTGATTTTATAATATATGATAAAAAAATACTTACAATATGTACATATTATTCCCTTGGCCTGGATAATGTACTTTATGAGTTTCAGGTTCAACATATTGTGGAAAAGCTGTACCTGAGGCAAATATTACACTATTGTTCGTATGTTTCATAGCCTAAATATAAAAATAATTGTAATTAGTTATTAGTTGAGAAATCCTATTAAAAAAACATCCATCATCATAATACTTACTTGTTCAAAAGTACATTCAGCATTATTTGAAGGATTAGATAATGGAAATATGATTGGTTGTTTGTTAAGTTCAGCCATTCTTTTTAATATTTTCTCGTTAAATACACCATGTGTAGATGATAAACCTATCAAACAAGTTGGTTTAACATATTCAATCACTTCCTCGAGTGTTTTATATTGATTACCGCCATTATCTGATCTTGCGAAATAAATTTTATGCTGTGCCAATTTGTCACCACGATCTGATGTTACGAGACCCTATGTTGGTTGGTAAAATATATTCACTAATTAATAACGTCTATTCATTTTGACCTTTCCATTCATATTCAATTGTTCATCATTTAATATTACCTTAGTGTCAACCAACCAAACCAAGTTTTTAGCATCTTCTTCACTCATCTTGTGTTCAGTCATGAAAAATTCAAGTAATTGTTTTGCAACACCAACACCCGCAGATCCAGCACCGAAAAATACCAAACGATGTTCTTTTGGATCAATATCTTTTGTTAATTTAACAGCATTCATAAAACCTGATAAAATTACACCACCGGTTCCTTGAATGTCATCGTTAAAACAAAATATATTTTCACGATATTTTTCTAATAATCCAAATGCCTACAACGAATAATAAGAAAAGATTTATTACTATTAATGGATTAATGACAGGTAATATATATATGTTTTGCAAGATGTGAGAGATATACTAACATGTTCCGAAGAAAAGTCTTCGAATTGAATTAAAAGTTTTGGATATACTTCAATCAAAGATTTGACAACAACATCCATAAAAGAATAAAACTGTTGGTTTGATTTTTAAAACCATTGTTATTATCATTAGTAAATTATTAAAGCTAACAATCAACACATACACAAATCACTCACTCACAAAAATAACAATATATATATACCTCGGCATCAGATGCTCTTTTTTGTTTAAGTCCAAGATAAAATTCATCATTTAAAAATTTTTCATTGTTGGTACCAAGATCAACAGTGATAGGTAAAGTACGACGAGGATCTATTCCAGCAGCAGCAACATATAATTGTAACTTTCCAACTGGAATACCCATACCATTTACACCCAAATCACCCAAACCCAAAATTCTAGAACCATCAGTGATAACAGCAATTTGTGGAGTTAATGATTTGTCAAATTGATATGGTTGATAATTTTCTATGATTTTTGTCAAATTGGATTTGTCTTTAAGTGAAAGGAAGAGGCCATCTGGTACACCAGATGGTGCAAGGAACGGGTAGATATTTGAGTATTCTAAACATGCTGTTCCGACGGTTGGTGTATATATTAATGGTGTGATTTCCTACATGATTTTAGTTTTTTTAGAAGAAAAAAGTTTTTTTTAAAGAATTTTCGATTAATATAAAGTAAACTCCCAAGTATAACCAAGAGATCACCAGCACCTTCCTATACAGTGTGGATTTATCTAACTAACTAATTATTTATTTACCTCTAATTCATCCATCACGATACGGTAAAACAATCTAACATTAGTATTTCTTAACCAAGCGAGGAACATGTATTTATCCAAATCGGTTGGCTTAGACCGTAATTGAATCAATGCACGCTTCTTCTGTTGTTCGATTGATTCAACAGCATATGGGCTAAGTCCAGTAATGTTCAAATCATTACGTGTTTGATGAGGTGTGGAAGTTCCTTTAACCATTTGGAAATTTAATATTTATACGAGTTATAAGAATATTCAGAGTAAAGTAAAAATAATTTAATTTTAAAGATGTGTGAAAGGAGGAATTCAATGATTAAATCATTATTTCCAAAGATTGATTTACCTTGGTTAAGATAAGGAGATTTAAAGATATTTTGATCAATTTTACTATTACCATTACTATTACCATTACCATTTACACTTGGGTTACGCATTTTATTTTTATTTTTATTCTTAATTTTAATTTTATTATTATTGTTTTTATAAAAAGGAAAATTGAATTCTTCAAATAATTCTTTCGATAAAATTGGGTCAATTGAAATATTACTATTAATTGTAGTAGAATTGGGGTTTGTATTTGTTGGTTTGGTATTTATATTTATTGATTTTGAAAAATGAAATTTTTGTTGTAAAGAAAAGAAATTTTTGCTTGTATTTGAAGGAAATGATAAATTTTTGTCGTGTAACAACAACAGTGATTTTATAAATTTGTTTTTACCGTATGATCTACTAATGCTACTTGTTATAAAAAGAATCATTCTAATTCGATTATGATGTTAATGATGTTAAATATGCGAAAAATAATTATTTTTATATTCAAAAAAATGTAATTTTTGAATGCCAATTGATATAATTGACTAAACTTTAAAGGCATTCTTTTTAAATTACGATTTATTAGTGATGGAGTTTCGCATATAATTATACTCATCGTATAAGAAGGTACATCATTCTCTTAAAATGATTTTAAAGAACCTAATTAACTAACCAATTAAAGTATCCAATATACATAGTGCATACATTATGTGTCATGATTACAACAAGTGTATCATTGTGAAAATTTTTAAAACTTAAAAAGTATAAATAAATTTTTAGTTCCGGTATGTGCCGATTTCATCAATAAAAGCTAAACCTAAAATTTTCACACACAATGCCAAATCTAAAAACCTTTTGACCAACCAAACAAACCTTTTGAAAATCACCAAGTATCTGGTATTCGCATATTCACACGCAAAACACAAATGTGTTACCAAATACAAAACTCTTTAACGAATAAAAAGAAACGAAAAAATTTTATATGGTTCACAAAAAAAACAAATAAAAAAACGGGTTTTAAAACAAGTAAAAATGGTTATGTTTAAGTTTTTTAATTTCTTCTTCGGGAAGCATTCACATTGGTATTGGTGGTTCTATTTCATTTGTGCGGCTCTTTTCTGTTTCCTTTTTAATTCGTTTGAATCCTTTCACTAATATGAAACTCATTAATTAACTTTTTTAACAAAAAAAACGGTATCTTCTCATTAAAAAAGAAAAAAAAAAATTGTGAAATATGATGAGGAATGTATTCTTTTAAAACCTCTCTAATTTTTTGTTAAAAATCCTCAAAAAAAAAAAAAAAAACTTCAAAAACATTTGATCTTTAAAGTCGCACCACTTTAAATCTTCTTTTTACTGTTACTAATAAAATACTGTCACTTCATTCCTTAATAGTCGGATAAAAGACTTTTTTCTTTGGCTTTTTGGTTGTTGGGCTTATACATTTTAAAGTTCAACTATATTTTTAACATTCTAGATGATTTTACTAGTAAAAAAAATCTCTTCATCATATTTACCATAATTCACCATAATTCACGGTTGTATCTTTTTTTTGAAGGCAATTTATAAGCCATGTCACACCCAATGCTCCACAATCATTGGTAATACGAGAAAAAAGCATCTTTTTTTTAAATCCTGTTTTTGGGTAAGTTTTTTTGACTATGGTTTCCTATTAAAACAAATTTCTTTAATAAAGATTTTTTATCAAGGAGATATTTTTTTTCAATGATAAATTTTTTCTTCTAGAGTGAGTTAATTTTTAACCGGTTACTAACCAGCTAGTTTGTTAATAAATAAATTTATCAAAGAAATTAGATGACTAACAATTTCTTAATAAGGAAACCAATTAATCATTAGTTTTTTTTTGAAAAAATTTTTTAGGAAAAAAATTATAAAACAATATGACCTCCTCTTTGATGAACAACTTGTCAAGGAATCAACAAAGACACAATGATAATGTTTCCCAACAAAATCTTTCAAATATTTCTCTCCTTAACTCCTCTAGACCAAACTTACATATCTATAATAACAATGTATCAAACAGCCATACTATGAACAGTGAAGCATATGTAATTAGAAGTGAGATTCTTTTGGATTTGTTAGACAATTCAAAAAACATATTGAATCAATTTAGAGCTAAAATAGATAATGGCTACAACTTTCAATACCCATTTCCTACAAATTGTATTGAGTATGGTAGAAGAAACAATAACAGGACTGTGAATGCTGGCATGATCACTTCAATGTTTAATGCAAAACTAAACAAACCTGTATTAAGTTCTTTCAGACAGAATGTTAAAGAAAACCTTAAAGCCAACAATTATCCTCTAAAAAATTCTGAAGATCTAAAGCCCAAACTTGGTCTTTTAAATCTTGACATGAAAATGCCTGATACCTCATCAGCAGAAGATGTTGTCAAAGGTCTCAATCCCGCAGCTATTGGTAAATTGATGGATAAAAAATTTACTTCAATTCTTAAACGTACTGATAATCTTATCACTCGTGTTTCTGACAAAAGTTCCAAAGTTCTTGTTGCTGGTGATGTCAATGCTGGAAAAAGTACTTTTGTAAATACTTTGCTTAGACGAGAAGTGATGCCAACAGACCAACAGCCTTGTACAACCCTTTTCTGTGAAGTCTTGGGGGTTCATGAAAATGATAATGTTGAAGAGGTGCATGCAATCAAGGATATAAAATTATATGACAGAAAAGATTGTTCAACCTATACTGTTATAGATTTGAATTCAATAGCCAATGTTATGAACAGTGAAATACAACAATACTCTCTACTCAAAGTATACTGTAAAGATAGACGCCAAGCACAGGATTCACTTTTACACAATGGCATTATCGATATTGCTTTGATTGATTGTCCTGGACTAAACAGAGACACTCTTAAAACCACTGCATTGTTTGCAAGACAAGAAGAAATTGATGTTATTATTTTTGTTGTTAGTGCTGAAAATCATTTCACCTTATCAGCCAAAGAATTTTTATCAAATGCTTCCAATGAAAAAGCTTATCTCTTTATTGTAGTCAATCGTTTTGATAATATCAGGGACAAAGAAAAATGCAAAAGATTAGTTTTAGAACAAATAAAAGAAGTCTCGCCTCGTACTTATGACAATGCAAAAGAATTGGTGCACTTTGTGTCAGCATCTGCTATTAAAATCCCTCCCACTGATAATATTATTTCGGCTGAAAATTCATCTTTACCATCAACTTCTTCAGCTTCTAATGATCCAGTTGAACAATTTGATTTATGTGAAGAAGCACTACATAGTTTTATCATTGAAAAACGGACTAACTCTAAGCTTGCACCTGCACAACATTTTCTTGAAAATCTTGTACAAGATGTTGGTTTATTGTCAGAACTTAACCTTGACCATGCTCTACAAGAACACAACAGAGCTAATATGGAACTTGAAGAGAGAAAAAATGATTATGAGAAATTGGTTGAAGACGAGAAAAAGGTTGCCGAAAATGCAGGAAGAATGATTGATGATTATTGTAATGGTATCACTAGGTTGTGTGGACAACAAGTAAAAGAAGTAATTAGAAATGTTCATAAAGATATCAAGGTCGAATTTCCAGGATTTTTTTCTGTTTGGAATTATGCATCTGATGTTCGTGATGCAATGTTGGATAAAATTTTGGAACAGATTCGAAATTCCGAATCATATTCAATTCATGCTACGCATGAATGCATCACGAAACTTAGATCAATGGGTGAAGATTTACCCGATATTAATGGAAATACCACTGCTGAAGTAGATGTTGAATCAATGTTTGCAAATTTCAATCATTCTCTCAATATTCCTGTTGAAATTTCAGACTTTGTTGATTTGGATATTCATGAAAAATTTAACAGTGAATTAGTAAATGTTGTTGGTATGGCTAGTGCTTCTCTTGTTGCACTTGGAACTAATGCTAAAATATTACACAGTTTCTTGAAACTAGGCAGTGTTTTAAATGTTTATAATATGCGTAAAATTGTTTTGCCAGTTCTTGGACTTGCTAGTATGAATATATTTTTCCATCTATTTTTTTTTTATCAATAAAATTTTATTAATCCTATTTTTTTATTTTAATATGAAAACATATAGGTATTGGACTTGTTTATTATTTAGTATTAGACATTCGAAATACTGTACCACGTAAAGTTGCTCGTAAAATTCAAAAAGTTTTAGAACAAGAGAATTATATTGACAAACAGATGAATAAGATTGTTAGACGAGTCAGAAAGAAAACACGTTTAGTATCTAATGAATTGGTGTTTAGATATCGTTTAGCTGTTGAAGAGGAAAAGAAGAAACGTGAATCTTTAATATACATTGTTGATAAATCTCAAGAGGCATTGTTGTTCTTTGAAGAGATTTTACGTTCCACTGAAAAAATGGCTAATGCTTTATCAAATATTGATAAAACCTAAAAAAAAAAATTAAGTTTTTCTGTTTTTTAAAAAAATATGATTTTAATTTATGAGATATTTTATGGTTTTATGTAGGAAGGAACAAAGTAAAATTTTGTAAAGTTTCCTTTTTTCCTTTTTGTATATTTTAAAAAGTTTCACAAAATCATTTGATTAAAATCAAATTTAAAATGATAATATTTAATTATGGTAGAGGTCTATGGATAAAAAGTCTAATTAAGTCCGTATCCAATCAGTAGTTGTTAAATAGTGTGTTACAAAAATAATTGACCTGTAAATTTTGTTTTCTAAGTAACCAACCAAATCCAAAGCCACATTATATGTAGGTTTTAAAGTAATGATTAAAAAAACTTTATATTTAAATTTTTCCTTCCAAAAATAATTTATTTTTAACTGACGAAGTTCTAGACAATATGTATACATATAATTTTATATCCTAATCCTCGATATTTTTGTATAATTGTGTTTTTGTGTTTAGGGCAATTGTTAAAAAATTCCGTGTTAAAATTTCAGAGACAAAGTTTAGAACTTAAAAAAAGAATACTTGCAGTATTTTATTCAATAAAGTACAGAAGTAATTGAAATGAGTAGTTCGATTTTTTGTCAGTGCCGATTTTTTTTCGTATGTTTATGCTTTAAATAATAAATTATTGATATTATTGCGTTTTTATTTTTACATCAAGAAATATGATAAAACAAGGAATACTCACAACCTTAATTTCAAGTCCTGATAATTCCTTTAAATAGCAGTGGTCGAAATTCGATTATTATCGCGTTTCTATTTTTTGCATCATAATAATCATAATAATAAGAAATTAATTATTCTATCACATGCTCCCCTAACATATTAATATATATATATAAAATAGAAAATTGTTAAAGATGAACCAATAAAATCATCACATTTTAAGCGATTTTATTTGATCAAGCCATTTTGCTAAGCGGTTTATTTGATCAAGCCATTTTCTAAGCGATTTATTTGGCTAAGCCATTCATTGTTCACATTACTACACTTAGTCATGTGGGTGCGAATAACAATTCCCATGATAATAATACTTTCATAAAATAATAATAATTCTTTTATTTCGTTTTTTTATGTTGAATTGGTAAATGAATGAATGACCCAATCCACATAGTTAAAGCTTCGAGCGAGTTGAGTTGAACCGAATTTATACTGGCTCAATTAAATATTTTATATAATTGAATAATTATAATAAATTATAACAATAATTTTCAAAACTTCAAAATGAGAACAATCCAAGATTCCATGTTTTGATAATATTTGTGCTTCTAATAAAAATGTTTTTTAGATATGCATCTGTTAAACCTCATTTTAACAAATTTATGGAAAAATTCGTTGAATAAGATTCGTTGAAAAGAGGTTTAACTGTATAAAATTTCACAAAAATCTTTATTATTATTGAGTTGAGCCAGAGTTTCTATTCGCAATATCGATTCTTATTCGAATAGAAACCCTAAGTTGAACAGGCTCGAGTTAAAACTTGAATTTTCAAATTCGAGCCGAGTTGAAGGAAATGGGGCTCTTAAATTGTTTTTTAGGTAATGGCATTCGTCATTTAAGAAAAAATTTATGTAGCATCAAACTTGAGTCGATTATTTCTTGGCTCCTTCGAAGCTTTATACATAACATAATATAGCTAGTATTAAAATGTTCATAAAACAGTCTTTTGTGAACTCTCTAAAGCTCATTAGCTAACTGATATCCATAAAGTAATGACCATACGAAAGATCAGAATATTTTACATTTCACAGGCATTATCAAGTCTTTTAAAGCAATGTTGAAAAATAATCTCAGCTTTGGAATGAAAAAACAACATCACTTTTTGAATATCCATTGATTTACGTAAAGAAGACCTTTCAATGCGACAAGGCATTCATTAGAAAAACTTTAATGGTACAGTTTAATGGCAAAGTTCAAGATTAAAAATGAATCAGCTATTTTAAACAAACACTTTTATTTTAAAAAAGTCCATTTATTCCGCATTTATAATAATGATTAGCTCATGTTTTTCATGTTCATATACCGGGTCAACAACCCATTGAAATCCCTACTCTAAAATCACGTGATTGAGAATTTTGTTAATATTAATATGTAAGGAGAAAGCCAAGATTCTCGTATTTACGTCGATCAATTCTTTGTGTTGTTGTTATCACTATGGTTTTTTTTTAATAAAAATGCTCTTATCTATGAATTCCGTGTTTTCATGTTGATGAAGGTTACCATTTTATTGATAATGGGGGTTTTCATGTTAGGAAGTCGCCATTTTTGTACTGACGATCCGTATAAACAAATTATTATTATTATTATTGTTATTATTATTGTAACAATGAAAACGGGTTTTAACGTAACTATGCATTCCTTTCTTGACCAACCTTAATATGATTCATCATTAGTAAACAATCAAGAGATATCTTTTTTTGTTTATCTGCTTTCTTAACTAGAAATTAAAAACATAATAATTGATATTGATATTTAACATATACAAAATGAGTGCAATTAAGAAAGAAAAAGATACAGTTCATGTCAATTTAACGTCAAGTTTTATTTCGCTCGGAAGAATGTGTTTTAAACCAAAAATATAACCATCATAACAATAACAATATTTTGGTTTATTAATATTATAATGTGATGACGTAACTAATTTATTATATCACGTGCTATTTACCCACGTGTCGAAGAGTGAATATAATTTACAATTGATACTCTCAATGAATTTCACCGTGTCAGAACTCAGAATGGACTAAGACTACTATGCTTGGTTTTGTTAGGCACATATTGGCTGGAGATTAGATTAGTTGAATGGGACAAGATTAGATTAGATTAGAGTTAGACTAAATGAGTGTGAATGACACTAAAATTTCATTTTTTAACCAATTGATATCTAGCCAGCAATTATGTTTCAGTGAGAGAACCAATGGAAATGTATAATTTAAGCAAAGTACCAGTATTTGTTAAACTTGCACAAGGTGTTTATAATAATGTAGCTATTTTTTGGGAGAGTAGAATTTGCTTTGATTGATGGATGATTTTCTTCATTTACTGGAGAAACAAATCCAAGCAGAAATAAACTCATCTTCGTCACACATTTAACTAATCCATTTTATTATACGTATATAGAACATCAGCAGGATGGATGGACAATCATTGGATGAAGCATACAATATTTATTTACAAAATATTCCACGCCTGATAAAACAAAAAGCAAACATTAAAAGTGGCATATAATTTCACCATTTTAGGAGTTCGAGTACCAGCTCTTGTCATATCACCATATGTACCATAAAACATTTTCCACATTTGAAGATATGGCTTCACTTGATGATCCAAGAAATGATTGTTAGAAAAATTGCCCGATATCTATAATTGGGATGGTAAACCAATTGATGATGGTTATGGAACGCCATCACCACCAAGTCGGCTACAACTTTATTTAATTTATAATTGTAATAACAGTTGTATTAATATTAATAATTTAGAAAAATAACTTATTGTCCAAAATGTTATTTTTTTAATGTACAAAAATAATTATAAAAACGTTAAATAATAATTTAACCATCCATAGTTCATCAACCATTTATCAGTTTTGTAATTTCTTTCTTCCTGACAACCTGGAAAACTTCATAATCTAGCACATCAAATTTGTTTGATTTAATGACATCAGAGTCATAATAAGTAAGGTTACTAGTGCAATCTTTATTTAAATTGTTCATATTTGACATACACAAATCATTGCCACCAAAGCATGGACCCCTAATATCAGCACAAAATATAGCCATTTTAGAATTTTTTGGTATGATTCTACTAATTTTAGGATTATTATTATTTTCTTGTGCTAGTAAATTTTGCACCCTATTTGTTGTTGTTCCTGATGTTGATATTGATGACGACGATGACGCTAGTTTAAAAATAAAACTCTTGTCAGTCATAATCCAATTACCATAAAATCCACCTGTCCAGCCAACAGGATTATATCCACCAATGATTTCACCTGTGATAGAATCTTTCATCACTACAACCGTTGCTCCTTTATTATCACACAAGTTGTGAAATGTTTTTGCCGTAAAGTCATCTCGACTGCCACGTAATAATAATTTGAACTTGTGAGATGGCGATCTACGATAAATTTGTTGCTTGTTGTCTTTTTTAAGAGTTGGACGATGATGAAGACTTTGATAATTTGAATTATTATTATTATTTGACTTTAATGACTTGTCATAAACTGTAGTATTGTTATTATCATTGGATTTTATATCTTTTTGATCGATCCAATCAGAAATAAGTATCGCGTGATTTAAATTAATGATGTTTGAATCGATTAAATTTTCTTCATTTTGTAAAAAATATTTTTCCAAAAATTTTTCAAAATTTTTCAATTGTCCGATTGATTTCAACTCGTTACGATTAATATTTTCAAATCTAATATTACCGATACAATTTTTCAAAATAGAATCCAATGCATCAAATTCATTCTGTGTCCAATTTGAAACACTGTCAACAACATTACCATCATTACAATTAATGTCAAGGTTGGTTACACCCCATTGAATCAAATAATCCAACAGCTTGATTTCATTCATTCTCAAATCATCACGTTTAAGTAATTGGAGAAGGATTGATTCGTTGATTGATTTGGAGATTGAAGAGTTGAAAACTATATCAGGATCATTACAAATGTTGTCGAGGCATAATTGTTGAATTTTATGACATGACTCTAGTTTGAATACTGTGTGGAATAGCAATTGTAATGGATGACTTTTAATCCAGTTGACATGATGTCTTGTAAAAAAACTGATCACAGAAGCCTCAAGTTCTTGTAATATCAATTCATTTGCAGCCGTTAATATGTCCAAAGTAAATATCGGGTCTAGTTTTTCAAGTGATATTCTACCTATATAAATATATCTATTTGGAGGTTACCAAATAATTCAACCAACCAACCAATCAACCACAATCAATCAATCAATCAATCAACCAATCAAATTCTCTTCTTTGCTCACCTTAGAATTATTTGAAAAACATCAGGAGAAATATTTGGTTTTTCGAAAATAATATAATTGCCACCATTGTCATCGTCATCAATAATTTTCTTCCATCGCGATGATAATGCCGAATGGAAGTATGGTGATCTTGCACGTAAAATACATGAATGAGCTTTGATACAAACAGCATTGCTGTTGCTGTTGCTGTTGCTTGTTGATTCGCCATGACCACCACCTACTTTAATCAATACATCGTAGTCGTTAGCGTCTACTAGCAATTTTGTAAAATCGGCAAGTAATGAATCTGAAAATTCAGATGCTGTTGTTGTCATGTTTTTTATTAATTATATATGTGTGTGTGTGGGTGTGTAAGTGTTTGTATGTGAGTGTTATATGTGATGAAACGATAATTGAAAGGAAAAGAGAGTGAGAAAAAATATTTTATATAAATAATAATAATAATAAATAATAAATAATACTCGCCTTAAATCAATTTCTAAATCAATAATTAAATTGATTGATATTTAAATTTTTTTTTGATTATCTAATAACAAATAATATCACAATAAGAAACAGTTAGTTAATACTGTGTACAAGTTTAATAATAATTAAAAATATGGACAACAAAAAATTTCAGGGATCAAAAAAAATTTTGGCAGTAATTTTAAGAGAGCTATTATTTATTAAAAATGATCTTCCATTAACATGCCTTTTGTTGCCATTCCCGAAGATAATAATAAAACAACTTGTTTAAATAACAAACTTTCCCAAGCGCAAGACTAATTAACTAATGAACAAGCACAAAATACTTGTTGGAGAAGCCGAGAAAACCGCAGCAGCTAATTATCCAAGACTTCCAAACCGGCCATAATTAGTTATCAACAATTAGAACAAGAACTAGCTCAATCCTAAGCCTGCCAAAGAGATTTACAAAGCCAGTTAACTACAATTTAGCAGACGTAATCAGAAATGTAACTGAAAACGGATTGGTAAGAAGTCCGTGATTTACATGAAGAGAGAACCAATAATTCCGAAGGGAATATGGACGTGAGAATTGCCGAAAGAGATGTCATCCAAATATTACCCAAGTCGAGTACGCTAATTTATTCCAAGAACATCGTCGATAAAAGCCAAAAGTAACCTCATTGTTCCCACACGGAACTTTGCAACGCGCAAGAGAAGAGAGATAATTATCAAGCGAAATATATAGATTATCACTAAGGAACAATTTAAGCTAAAAAAACACACACAGTAAATTCAAGACTAATTGAATATTAAGTTGATAAATTAAATAATGAAAGGACACACAGACAATGCCATTCCAAGAAATGATGCAACAGGAAAATCACTTTCGCAAATGATAAAACAATAATTTAGCTAGTCAAGGAAGACTAGGCTCAATAATTAGCCAATATAAATTTTCTTGTGTTAAAAGATGCCAATAAAAGTTAGGGGAATTCAATCAACTACTCAGCAGTAAAAGGAATTGTGGCATAATGAGAATTGACTTGTATCTATTAGTAAGATAAAATAAATTACCAAGGAAAGGAAAGTAAAGAAGAGGGAAAACAATACTAGCATTATTTCGACAGTATGATACCAAATAAGAAAATGCAAACTGATAATGTTAGTTCCAAAATATCATTACCAATGAATTAGGTAATGCTAGTCTAATGCAAATAAAAAAATACATGCACATACGGATAGTTTTATATATTAATAATAAATTAAAAAAATTACGTCGTCCAACACTAAGATCATGCAAAATGAAATTTTAAGCGACCGACTTGTTTTATCTCCTTGCAAAATTTTGCTATAGTTTTATAAAGAATTACCGGTTGAAAAGTTATGTCTTCGGTTATTAATGACATCACCGCTTTAAATATAGTACGAGAAGTAATAAAACATCATTTGGTTTTAGAAATAACGTTGTTTTATTAAAAGTATAATTATACGGGCAAACCTCGTTCAACGAATCTATGATACATAATCGTACTAACCGCGTAATTATATATAGCGAAATTCGTTGAAAAGATGTTTGACTGTAATTATTTAATAAAATAATGATGTTTGCTCATAAAAGAAAAGAGATATGTTTGTTTTTTTAATTCGATCAATTAAAAGTAAGGACTCTTTGTAACAATAATTTTTTTTTTCATAAAATCAATACCTTTAATTATTTTTATATTTTATAATATTTATTATTAAACACATGTTTTTTATTATCCATCTTATCTATCCTCTTTTCCTCTTATAAAGCAAATTCACAATCAACACGAACAAGAATAAATAAATTCAATTCAATAAAATTCAAGTTTAGTTGGAAGGAAGAGGGAGGATCAGAGAGAATGAATGCAATGAAGATAATATTCATGTTACAAGGTGAAGGAGGGAATAGCGAGGAGGAAGGTGATGAGTAATCCCATATGTATAATAATAGTGGTGATGAAGGAGTTTTTATTATACCAGATTCTGATCTCAAAGGGAAAGATTTCTTGACGACCTTTTGGAACATGGGAAATAAATGCTTACTCCCATGTGTGAACAGGTATAATTTTAATACGGAGTTTGTGCCAATTATTTTAATTGAGATGCAAGCTTCATGGTTCTAACTCTAGAAACAAAAACATGATAATAAAATCCAAAAAAAAAAGCATTATGTGTAATACAATACAATCAAGTATTTTTCATCCCTGGAAGTTCATAACATTGCAATATTTCAAGAGAACGATGGGTATGTAATATTTGTTTTGAAGCTTGTGACGGATGCTACGTATACGTCAAGGATCTGGAAAAAAAATCCATATCATGTGCTGATATCCAGCCTTAAAATTCATTAGATTGATTTGTAAATTGGATTTCAGGTCTCGAGAATTCCATAACAGTGAATGTATTTTACTATGATCTATTTAAGTATCAGAAAAATTACATGATTTCTTGGAGTCACTTCTATTAGTATGTGAACTCTTGAAAACAAAGTTAAAGTTATATTAATGTAATACTTATGTTTGAAAAGAGATATACAGAACGTTATATGATTTATTTTAATTTTGATTCTGAAGCCTTAGGCGCAAGTGTAAAATTCTAAATAAAGGATAAAATCTTTGCACCAAGTTTTCAACAAAAAATAGAGTTAAGAAATGTCTCACTAATAAAAAAAAAACCATAGTTACAAGCTTTAACCAAGGGAAATAAATCTCCACCCAAAATTATTTCTTTTGATCATATGATGAATACTAAAATAACGACTGTAATTATCAAGTTCCTATTTACAAACATTTCAAGTGATTAAGCAATTTTTGTCTTGAAGATTCTCGGGCTTTTCCCGCCATATCCCCATAACCTGGCGGTGGATTATTGACATGGATGATATTAAACTCCCTAATTATCTCAGCAATATCTTTGTTCTCCGCAAGCAGTTTTTCCCTGTCTTCTTCGCATTTTTCTTTATCTTCAAATTCGGGAAAATTTGTACAAACAATAGTTAAATAGGAGGTTAAATTTGACATATACTTAAAGAGAAAGGGCCTTTTATACCACTTGAAAGCTTCTATTTGCTCCTTGGTGAAACGGCCTTTGTAAACAAAAAATGCTTGTTTGATTCCGTTTCCTTCAATACTCTTGTATATATTATTAAATATTTCCTTGTCTGATAACCCGGAAGTCTCTCCTGTCCCAATTGTATCGATTACGCAATAACGATTTCCCTCGAACTCAAAAAATTCTTTTTGTATAATTTTGGTTCCACTAATAGACCCACCCACTTCAGTAAACTTCTCTTTACCTAACAGAACATTTGCCAAAGTCGATTTTCCACTGCCTGTTCTCCCCACAATAAGAATGTTTCGGATATTTCCAGTCGAAGATTCGGCAGAATAACTTCTATAAATCCAAGTAAGTAATGCCCAAACACCGCTTATTGCTACACCGCTTATTGCTGCTCCGCCTAAATATATGACTAACAGTATTATTTCGATTTCCTTTCCACTCATAATGAATCAAATATTTCAATTTTTTTTTGTGAGAATTTTATAATTTTGGCAATTAATCTGAATTCCACAAAAGAACATTGTTGACGGATCATACGTACCCATTTATATATATTATTATTTGAAAAATTAAACTTTTTTTAAGGGTAGAGTTCGGTTACACAATTTTAAGGATAGGGAGAATCACGTGGTATATTTAATAGTAAACTATTAAAAATAAATCTTACCCTCCAAGTAAGATTTACCAATCAAAATTTTAAATTTTGTGGGAAAAAAAAAAAAAAAATTTTAAAAAAATAACGCGTTTTTTTGCAAAGTTGGCATTGTCTTTTTGATAATTTGAGTTCAAGAATTACTAGAAGTACTTTTCAGTATTTGTGTGAAGAATTTATTCCTGTTTGCAAAGAAAAAACAATAATAATTGTGATAATAATATTATTAGATATGGTTTTTTTTAAAAACTAAAAAAAAAATGGATATTAATAACATTTTGGAAACAAATACACTGGTACACCAATGATTGCATTTATCACGTTTTTTTGTTTTTTAGCTTCATGGAGTACTATTATTTATTCTTCCTCATCTGAGGAGGAGGAGGAAGAAGAGGAATCATTTATTTCAGAACGTTTAGCAAGCAAAGAAATGCATAATAAAAGTAATTTGATTTTTTCTTCATTTCAGATATTTTCAAGGTTGTTACGAATCAAAAATTTAATTTCTGAG